>JAYRBW010147676.1:0-14579 GCA_036023295.1 Invenusta paracnida | reverse complement strand
CATATCTATTGGGTGATGGTAACATGACGTCTATTATACACATGACGCCAACATGATGCATATGATATTCATGACGCTATAAATCCATGACGCCAATAAATATTCTTTGAAAACTGACGCCTAAATTTGATGAATATTAAGTATTGACAAATATGACGCCAACATTATACCAAAAAATATATGAAGGGGTCATGTCACCGTCATACTTGTTACTGTGTATTTTCAAGCTTTCATTTTTGCAACAATAATTATAATTTTGAAACAATATAACTATACTAAACTAAGGTAAATATTGCAATAAATAAAAATTAATATATTTTTGAAAGTAAAATGAAATAAATTTACTTTTAATACTAACTTAGTAATGTTATTGCTATAACTTGTATTTGATTAAAAATACATGATATTCTAATCATAAATTACTGCTACGATTTACTGTCATCAGAATAAACAGGTTTAATGTGTACATTCTGTAATTGATCTATAAGTTTATGATTTTAATTATTCCTCTTTGTATTTTACAAATGAAAATAACCCATATTTTGCTAGAAGATAGGACATACGTGTTTTCATTATCACTTTTTATCCTAGACTACAAAGTTGATAAAATGTACAACTAATTAGGAGAGTACTGTAATGAACAGAATTTATCGATAATCAGTAACACAGCGATAAAAAAGATATTGACATATGTATACATATATAGATGTTTTACTTTATAAACATAATTTTACATCTTGAAAAAATGGCGTTACAATTTGATGTAGTAAGTAGGATTATAAAAACAATAATGTCACTATGAAGAAGTAAAAATCCCACAGTGAAATAAAAAGAAATATAATGTGAAATGTTTGGGTTAGTCATTACAACCATTATCAACCAACAGTACATGACTATAGATATATATCGAGACAATTACATTTACATATATAAGAGGGTTACATAATATAATAGTAACATATAATATTACATTATTAAAACTACTAATAAATCAGGATACAAATAACATTATAAAATTAAATTAAAATATAATCCACCAAATAGTCACCAAAACAAGAAATAAGTACATATCGATGCTTGGGATGGAACTTAAGAGTATTAATTTCGGATTTAGTTGTCGAAATATAGTTGTCTATAAGTCATATACACGTTATTTCCATATCTTGATTGATAATGGTTAGTAGTGACCGAAAACTGTCACATAATTATTACTATTTCATTGATTTTTACTTCTTTTGAAGTCTTGAAGTAGTAGATTATCGTCATGGAAAATCTATACCCTTCCCAGATTACCGCAATAGTAAACACACTATAGTGATTTATATTTAAATAATTGTTTCTATAATTTAAAATAGAAAAAGTTACAATTTATGAAAGCGCTTAAAAGATATTTACTTAATGATTTAGAGAAAGTTACTCCTCAGCCACATTTTTTCGTTGCATTTATTCTGTCGAACAACTATATTTCTTATACAATAGACCTCTCCGCGTACCGCTTGTACGAATACGTTGGTATAATATTATACGTTTCACTTGTCGGACTATCCCGACATTGAAGTTTTAAGTTATTGTTGTAACTCCCACATTATATAATATATCATAGCTATAAACCATAGGTATTTGTTTTACTTCATTGGCTGATCTGAAATAATGACGTTACAATTTGAAGACGTAAAATTTTGTTTAAAAAATGGTATAAAAAACGATATGGATATATTTCTAAATATATGTTTCTATAGTTACAGATAAACAAAGTTATTATTTTATAATATTGTTAAATAAAATACTTTTTTAAATTTATAATTTATAATTATATGTTTTAACATTGTTTAATTAGAGTACTACTTGCTGAATAATACATGTTGAACTCAATTGCAAATGCGCCAATCATTTCAATGACAATACGTATATGTATGTCTATATAAATAAATGTATGTATATATTTATTAATTTATATGTTATAAACAATCACAGTAATTTCACATCATTCTTTCCACAGGTGAATACATTCCAATTTATTTTTGAGCAAGATGGAAATGGGCGTTCTCGCAAACAGGGCACGTGAGTTATATTAGCAAAAAATATTAGTTTTCTTTACATAATGAATATAAAACTTGCATGCTTTTAAATGCTTCATTTAAGTACTTCAATATGTTTATGTGCATCATAAATAATGCTTTATATACAGTTATATAACCACAAGAGGGGAAGAGGTGCTCTATGCTATAGCGAAGTTGACTGAAGTCACTGACGGGTTCCATATGAAAATGGATTAATAACTATTAGAAGGAAAATTTCTTAAATCGATGACAACATAAGCTATTGTTAGTAAGTGCAAATAGCCCCTTTTAACATTTAATAGTTGAGAAAAGTATTAAAAAACACTCTTTTTATATCTATCAATTAGACAACTATCGAAAAATGACTTGCACTGCTAGAATATACAGAAAATATTTTGATTGAAGTCTCAATAATGTCTCAATAATATGTGCTTGGATCAGGTAGTATTTCAAACAATAAAAATTCTCATTGTATCTCGCCAATACTATGTTATACAACGTTGTTAGGCAGACGTATTTCAAACAATTATATATCAAGCAACCGTTTTCCATGCAACCGTATTTCAAGCAACCGTATTTCAAGCAACCGTATTTCAAGCAACCATACTCCAAGCAACCGTATTTCAAGCAACCATATTCCAAGCAACCGTTTTCCATGAAACCGTATTTCAAGCAACCGTATTTCAAGCAACCGTATTTCAAGCAACCGTATTTCAAGCAACCGTATTTCAAGCAACCATATTTCAAGCAACCGTATTGCTGCACTGATTTCACTCAAATAAGAATGCCATGTGTGACGTTGCAAAACATAATACCAATTTACTTTATGATTTGAATATTTTGGTGCAGTGAAGAGATGAAGAGATGTCCTTCTATATACTTATTTGTTTGTATTTACTTTTATTACAATTCTTTTTGGTATATTCAAACCCCATGATTACATATTATTGCGATTTCAATACACGTTTACTATACATTATCACTATGTACATGTTTGGCCTGACATCAAATCCTTTGTCCCTTGTTGATAACTATATGATATCAGTCTAAAAAATCTTGTTTTGTTTTAATACCGAATTAGAGTAATGCTGAAGATTACCATAAACTTACATTTTGTTTACTTAATATTAAATATATATATATAAAAATGTATGTAAGCATAGTTTTATATTCTAAACACAATATATTTAAAAAACAGTTTGACCACTAAAAATGTTTCATTGTAAGCACAACAATCCTGCATTCAAATTAAAATCGCAAATGTTTTTTGCGTTTTAAAAGATAGAACTAAATTCTGATTGCAAGTATGCGTAGCTCAATTTTCAGTATTGTATACATAAATATTGCTATGAATTACTCAATGCATATAAATTTTGAAAGTGTTATTTTTAAATATAAGTAGAATATAAATTAATTTTTTAGGATAATTTAACTAGGAAGATTGTATAAAGCATTATAATATTTGTATATGTATTTGTAAATATTTAAAGTACAAACCAACGGGTATTAATACTCATGATCAAGTGGTGTACAAATTGAGATAATTACGTGTAGGTGAAATAAGTAATACGGAGTCAGTGATATCGGTAATACGGAGTCAGTGATATCGGTAATACAGAGTCAGTGATATCGGTAATACAGAGTCAGTGATATCGGTAATACAGAGTCAGTGATATCGGTAATACAGTGTCGTTTTGTATGTCGGACGACACATGGAACCCACCAATGAAACCGTTGTTTTTCAATTTTCAATTTGGCCCTAGGAGCTATTAGATGTCCATTTGATGTTGAACGAGTAATTGATCCGAGTAGTCGAGGCAAAAGTATGGCTACAGCTAAGCTGCGAGTTCCCTGTTCTTTGAGATCTTCTCGGCTAGGGTGGCACGGTGGGGCAGTTGTCAGGGTCCAAGATTCGTCAATTTCAGCCTATCCAACAACGGCGTGGTGGGGATTAACTGGGCATACCCAAAACAGTTCTGGCAGCGAAGTTATGTGTGCTTCCCAGTCGTTGAAGGGAAAAAGTGGGTCCATCTGCCCATATTTCATCACAGCAATCCCACAAAGGGTACACTAGAGCTGTTACCAAAGATGTGCGCTCGTATTCGCCTAGATATCGTGAATTCCGACTGATCTGGCAGATTCGAGCTGTAGAGATATGATTGTCCTATTTCAAGTTGTAGCAAATATGAACTCCTAACAGGTTTACAAAATTTATCCCGGTTATCGTTAGATGCGACTTTCAACTTGAGAGAAGAAAGCAGCTACTTCGGTGAGCTGCAGTTGTGATTAATATAGCCTGTGTCTTATTGACGTTGACGGCGAGGCTGTTCTTTATAGCGTAGTCATTAAAGTTCAAAAGTACAGAGTTGGTTATTTCCGTAAGATCGTCTATGGTTTTGCGGACCATATGATTGTTGTTTCGTCAGCATATAGCCAACATTTCCAGGTGACAAATTCGCGGTGATATCAGCGGTGTAAACCATGAATAGGAGTGAACCAAGTATGGAGTGCTTCAATGTTATATTAAATGTATTTCAACTATTTTAAAAAACGGTATACTATTACTATTTTAATTCAGTTAATAAAAAGGCCCATAAATATCCATTCATATAGATTAGCACGATGTATATATATATATGTATGTGGAGCTGTTTTGACTCGAATTTTAGGAATTACTAAACTTTCTATTAGAAATGTTTGGTATCATTCGAATGCTATTACACCTGGTCATGTTGAGATAATAGAAATAGGAGTGGATGAAAGGGAAACTTCAAGTCAAAACAATGCGCAACTTCGTTGACGAAGAAGACCAGACATCCAATCACAAGGCAGATAAAAATAACGTGACTCATTCAAAAACAACTATAATAAGCTAGTTATAGGTTTTCTGTTTATATATTTGATTGTAAAATGGGGATCTTTATAGTTTTCAAACGATATAAAATTATAATAAAATTATTACTCATTAACAAATACCTGTAACGGAATGATTATATATTTGTGTCACTTTTACATAAAAAAAGACTGTAATCAATAAATATCTTTGAAATTTCCTGGTACAGCGGTGATCGACACTTGTACGCTGTATTTCGAAAGTCATCATGCATAGCCGTGTCACTTCCTTAGATATGAGTTGTTATAGATACTCTATATTCAGTTCGTTCTAACTCATTTCTATGGTCGTTGACGGCTGTAGATATTTTGTCAAATTTGATCCGGTTTCAATTTAGAAATGGTTTTTAAGGTGGAATGTGAAAGCTGTCCTAACTTGAGGAGCTCCTCCAACCTGAAAATGATTATTTAAATTAACTTAAATTATACTAAGAAATAATTATTAAAAATGAACCAGCCCAAATAAATGAGATTTTAAAGCTGCTTTATTATTGTTTCAATAAGATCGGTTTGTTTTTATTAATTTAAAGATTATTCTGAGGAGCTTCACAACGATTTGGAGATTTGCTTTTTCGTATTCCAACCTTTATAGTATGGCTTTCAAGTTTTTAATATCATTACAATTTCCGGATGAACTGAAATTACTATATTTACGCAATATGATCAGCAGATAAGAAACTGGCGATATACATTATGTAGCTCGGTATTTACCAAGAGAACATTTAAGGTGACGCAACCCGTTCTGCACATAACATTGACCAGGCTGATATTATAAGCTATTATATCGTTAAAGGAACCGCGCAACTGAAAAGAAATTTATTTTACCTATTTGCATATTACGTTTTAATGCTAAATTTATAATGTTAACTTCAATAATGTATGTACCTATACTACTCTTATTCATTTAGTGCATACCGTTGTAAATAAAGCCATTGTAGTTATATGCGGCCCTTGTGTAGTCAATCTGATAGTTCCATAAACAACTGCTGATGTATAGTATCTATTTAACCGTACTTGTTTAGACAAGTTTATATTTTTTAATTGAAAACAATTTGAAACTGAATGGTTTAGGCTTGGTACGAGACAAACGCGATCTATATAGAATACAGTAAACTAAAAGTAAATAAATAATTAAATAATGTTGGATAATCAATATTACATTCATCATAATTTTAATGTAGACGACGTGCGTTAAATGGTGTTCATATTGTCTATTTTCGTAATTTAAATTTAAATTTAAATATACATGTATATATACGTAGAATCATCTTCCTTTTATTTCCCTTTTTCTTGTCTGATTAATAGAGTTAGTGCAACTCGTCCTTTTAGCCCTCAAATATACACGCATGCATACATACCTACGTCATATTGAACCACACAAAGGAAACTTGACTCTACAGAGAAGCTTCACTGATAGAAAGGAAAAGTATACTCGCAAAATTATATCCTAAATTCCTGTCATATCTGTAATAAAATACTTATGATTAGGTACTTGCCGAATATATTGTGCAAATGCAGGTTGTGAAATGTACTTTACTTACTGATATATACCAAAATTATTAAGTTTTTACAATTTGTCTGTTGTCTTCTGTAGGATATCTTACGTAAGTATTTAAGTTTAAGTAACTCAAATGAAGAGGGATACTACTAGAGTAACTCGAATGAAGAGGGATACTACTAGAGTAACTCGAATGAAGAGGGATACTACAAGAGTAACTCGAATGAAGAGGGATACTACAAGAGTAACTCAAATGAAGAGGGATACTACTAGAGTAACTCGAATGAAGAGGGATACTACAAGAGTAACTCAAATGAAGAGGGATACTACAAGAGTAACTCAAATGAAGAGGGAAACTACAAGAGTAACTCAAATGAAGAGGGAAACTACTAGAGTAACTCGAATGAAGAGGGATACTACAAGAGTAACTCAAATGAAGAGGGATACTACTAGAGTAACTCAAATGGAAAGGGATACATACTACTAGAGTAACTCAAATGAAGAGGGAAACTACTAGAGTAACTCGAATAAAGAGGGATACTACAAGAGTAACTCAAATGAAGAGGGATACTACTAGAGTAACTCAAATGAAGAGGGATACTACTAGAGTAACTCAAATGAAGAGGGATACATACTAGTGTAACTCAAATGAAGAGGGATACATACTAGAGTAACTCAAATGAAGAGGGATACTACTAGAGTAACTCAAATGAAGAGGGATACTACAAGAGTAACTCAAATGAAGAGGGATACTACTAGAGTAACTCAAATGAAGAGGGGAAAGTGCAAATACTGAGATGAAAATATTACTTACTGTTATGTTTTATTGTAATTTATTTGCAAAAAATGTCAATATTATATGTCAAAATTTATTTATTACATAATATGTTGGGAGTATAGAGATGGGATAAGTAACCATTCTCTGTATTTATACTTATAAGTTATACTATAGACAAACTGCAGATATGTCCCTACAGATTAAGTCACTGCAGACAAACTTATTTATATATTAAACATAATAATGTTTTAGAGACAAATTAATAGTTACATTATAGTCAACCTGACACTAGAGAAAGTCATTATTATAGATATACATTCTACAACTTCTAGTACGTTACATTAATATAACTTATATTACATTTACTTACATAATGTAGTTTTTTTACTAACAGCCCATTATGAATAATTATAGTCTATGGCCTATACTATAAATGATATTACTAAAATAACAAATTTACTGAAAAGATAATTAAATGTTAATGAATTATATTTCATATTAACTTGTCTTTTCAAATTCCAGTTTACTGTCTTTTTTTGTTGTTGTATATTTAATAATAAAATTAAGCTCAATATAGACTCAATACATATGAAAGCAGTTAAGTACTCTTACTATGTGCTGTATGCAAATGGCTTATGTAATTTATTTTTAAATAATGGTGTCATTATTTTTATTAATTTTAATATGGTGTAAAATTAATACGATGTCATTTTTGATACGGCACTCTAATGGTGCCATTAATATTCTATTTTAATACAAAATATTCTATTATTTATATAATACATGTAAAATATTTATATTTCTAAATTATCTATTTAAAAATATTTTCATTGACGTATTTAACGTTAAAATTAACATATCTTAAATAATTAATCATTATCAATAAATACAATTTTTGTTTAAATATGATGGAATATTACACTATGTTAAGCATATTTCAAGTACTTCTTGAATAAAATTTATATTTGTTTTCAAAATTTTTATTATTTGTTAGAAATTATGATATTAACCCAAATAGTGTTTTTTATTATTTTTTAGCGTATATTTTTATAATATATAATAATTAACTGAAGTATTAATGAACTATTTTGAGGTCATTCATAAATACATCACCTATAATTTATAAACATTTTTATTTATTTGGGTAAATTTCCAATATAATTCACAGTTTTTCATTTTAAAAAGATTACTTCTATGTTTCGTATATCCTCTTTAGGCCCGGGTTTGCCAGTCACAAAATAGCCAAGCTGGTGAGCATGAGTGGTGAGACCTTCAAGGTCAACAACTCAAAGGAGATTGCTGACCTTCATGATGTGAGTTACCATGGAAACGATAAAATAGTTCTTCACACAAATAAATATTTGTCATATTTTTCCTCTAACATTATTCATTGTTTTTTATGCAATATTTAAAATCACGATGTTGGTACGTTGATTATAATTATTCATAATTATTCCTATTTCAATATTTTTAATCTTCGTAAATTGTTATTGCAATATATACTTAAAGATAATTATTATAGTGAAACTACTTTGTATTAAATATGTATGCATTTAATAGAAAAGGCATCTGGTATATTTCAATAAATGATACAATGCTAAAATAACAATTGAAAATGTTATCGTATACAATTTTTACTGTTTTTATATTTTAAAAGTTAAATGTTTTGTAATCAAATATGCTTCAATATTTGAATTGATAACTTTATATCTAAATACCTATTTATGTAAATTAAACTACTATTAAAATTCGTGTATTATTATTAACTCTATTGTTTAATGACTTAACTTTCAAATTTAATTTAATATTCAAAAGAACAACATAAGAATATTCTATCTATTTTAAGATGCTATAATAAATGTAATATTTTTAAATGAAATCTAACTTTTATATATTTTTTAAATTATATTTGTCTGAAACTTTTAATATAGGTACTATTTAAATTTTGTTTTCAAAAATTAGTTCTAATACGTAATTTAATTATTCTAGAGATCAAGTATCAAACATATTTCTGAAATGTTCATTTTATTTAATTAAGTTATTGTGTATACTTAACAGACATATACGTAAAGGTTTACATTGAGAAAATAGTTTTATCAAGTTAGTGACATTTTAACAGAATCATTTATAATTGTCAAAAATGATTACTTGTCATAAAGGTTTAATCCAATTTATTATAATTAACAGGAACTATTTCATAAAACAATTTACAACTTTCAATCTTATTGTAGACATATTAATGTATTCATATTCTGAACTAACATTTCAAAAATAATCCTTCCAACAATTAAATATTATTTTTCATTGGAAATAAGGCCTTGTGTATATAAGCAGATATTGCATTTTATACTTATTGTCAGGTTTTATTACTGTCATGTGTTACATATGTCCCACGAATTATGAAATGTATTATATACACAGATACAATATATACTATAACTTATTATGCTATATAACAACTTTAGTATATATGATTTAGTTTTGGGCAATAATATTATTTTCAAGATAATGTTTTCTATCATGGTTGCAGCTAAAAATTACTACTTTATTTTTAGAAACTTTAATAGATAAATGTATTACGGATGAGAAATTATTTGAATGCTTTTTATTTGAAAATTATTCGTGTTCATATGCGAAATTTAAGCTTCTATTGAGTAACATAATCTATTTTTTCCTTTTTTTTGCGTGACTAGAAATTTTTATTTTTTGCACATGAATATAATATATATATAATAAGACAAACCTTATATTATGTTTCCAAAATATCTATTTAAGATCCCATGTTCCCCTTGTGGAATTCTCGTAACTTAATTGCATAATATACAAGCTGTCATACAATAATTATTAATATATATCTAATCTTAAGTAAGACTAAACACTTGCAATGTATGTGCAATTTATGTTGGACTATGCCAATCAGTAAACACTTTGCGATATTTAAAACTTTAGAATAAGGATATACTTTGCTTTATAGTATGTATAATATTCAATATTACAATATTATTTTCACTTCAGTTTATTATCAGTTCTGTGCTTACTCATATTGCTAAAAATGATGAAACTTAAGATTTTTATTTTATAAACTAATTAAAATTATTATTTTATTAATATATTTTTCTTTCGTTCTTCTTCTTGGTAGGCTTTATACACCTATGCGCCGACATCCGCTCTCCAGTCTTATCGCGTGCTCTGCCATACACAGATTTTAAACTGACTGTGTCTGCTTTTTCGTGGTCTTTCTATATTTATATTTCCATAATAACACACTGTATGAGCCCCTTGCATGCAGTCAGACCAAATTTGGTGACCGAAGAGATTCAGTGTTCTTTATTTGGTGGTTATTATTATTCTATCTGATTCTTTCCTGTGTTTTCCACTGTGATTCGTGTCCCAACAAAATCATTTGTCCATGTGATGCGTAACAGTCTACTGTAGATCTTTATCTCAAAAGCTTTTAACCTTTTTGCTGATTTATAGTCCGGGGTCCAGCTCTCACATCCGCTAAAAAACACAGAATTAACCAAGCCCTTAACTGAATAGATATTTGTGGATAATTTAACACTTATCGCATTCTAAAACTTGTCCACTCTGACTAAGGTGCTGGTTTATTGTTTAGTTATATTTTTTATCTAAATAATACTGCTTATATATTTCTTGTATTGTTGATTCCAAGTACTTAAAGTGTTCTACTTGTTCAAGGATGTTTCCTTCTCTGAAGAATTTGACTTTTATATTACCATGAATTCCACTGATTATTTTTTTTGTTTATTCTCTCTTCACAAAATATGTCTATGTCTTATCACCAAAATGGACCTTCCAGTCTTTTCGTGATCTCTCTCAGCTTTTATTTCATTTTAGGTAGGAAAGTCAATACTATCTTTCACGGTGATTCATCCGTAGCGTACTTCGCTTCACGAAGCCCTCAATTGCATCTTCCGTTATTTTCTCAAAGAAGAGATTAAACAATGTTAGAGAGAGCATACAGCCTTGTATATAACACCAAGTTCCGCTGTAAACCAAAGGCTATCTTCATTTCCAGTCATTACTTTTATCCACGCGTTTTGATAGAGTTGTTGCACCAGTTTGTCCCTTCAGTATTAAATCTTTACAATGTGTGCGCAAATGCCTGATGCCAAACTATCGAACTACTTACGAAAGTTCAGGAAGTTATCATACACAAGCCTCTGGTGGTCTCTAAATTTTTATCCAGTGTATCGAAGGCTCGATATCTGTTCCGCAGTACTTCTGTCTTTGTAGAAGCTTGCTTGCGTCCCACTGAAATGTATTTTCTTCATGTGAGGTTATTCTTGCCTGAATAACTTTTAAGTCTAAAAAAATCTTGTTAGCGTGACTGATTAGAAAAATTGTTCTTTAATCGCTGCACTTACTTCTTACAAGTTTTTATCGTAGGGAATGGAATGAGGATCTTCCCTGCCCACTGATTTTGCCCTTCACCCGTTTTTATAATCTTATTTCAAAGAAAAATAATCACGTCAACTAACTTTGGGTCCATTTTGTGGTATCATTTCAGCCGTTATGTTATCTGAACCGGATAATTTATGTGATATGAGTGCTCATATAACTTTGTAAATTTTATCTTTAAAATATGTAGTTAGCTTTTGTTGCACATCCACGTAGTTGTTTGTATTCTCCTCCGTTTTTCCTTATAGCCTCAACCGTCTTGCAACATTTACCTCAAATGTCTTGGGTATTCTCCCTTTTCAATAACAGAAGTGCAGCAAACTTTCTATTTGATATAATGAAAATTTCTAAAAATTTGCAAATTTTCAAATTGAAACTTCAAGAGTTGTGTTTATTTGATTGTAATGTTTCTTCTTTTAGTTATAATCTAAACTACGGGCTAAACATTTTTGTCATTTGAATTAGCTAATACATTTCTCGTAGTAAATATTCGACAATTAATTGATTATATAATTTTTGTAGCTACATAAAATAACACTAATAATTGTATATTATTAGTGCATGCTTTAGTAATTGAATCCATACCTACTATTTATAATATAGAAACTTACATTACTTTCAAAAATGCACACTTTAAGATACATTCAGTAATTGCAGCTTCAAGAAAAAACAGATTTTTAAATATGACAAACTATATTATTTTACACAAAGTTGCTTTTGAATAGGAAATTGGTGCCTATTATATTTGGCACAAAATGCTGTCCCTGATAATGTTCCTGGTCTTTTATAGCAAACACGAGTACACTAATTGTGACTTTCTGTTCAGCTAGCTAATTGTGTCATTTTTTTATATAGAAGTGTAAATACATCAATTCATCTTCAGTTGTTACATCTTTTTCACAATTTCTTTTTTCAGCTTGATATTCGCAATCTACTCTGCAAGCCAATACGAGATGCGGAGAATAAAGTGATTGGTAAGTTCAATATATGTATTACATAAATATTAAATGGAATGCGGTGACTTAGCTATAATTGACGTGTTTGAACTCTACCAATGTTCAACTTTTATTTATTCCATTTTATTTGGTTGGTTCTTGATTTATGCGAGGAATTTTAGTTCATTACTGGATTTTTTTTATTTGTATTATTATAATTATACATTACTTTGTGGACTGAAAATAAGAAACAATTAAAGACATCTTTGAAAGCGTTTTGTGAACATCGGTTGTTTAATGAACAGTTGTAGTGTCATATATTTATTATGTTGTAATTGTCTCGTGGATCGTATTGCATTTAATAGATGGAACTAACATATGTTGTTGGCTTTGTGATGTATGCATTGCTATCTTAAAAATTCAAAATAGAGCTGGTAAAATAGGGCAAAGAAAGTTAAAGAAATTGCGTAGACTTTTCACCTATATGTAAAATCAGACATTAGGTCTTCATGAGGTTCATAATATCATAAATTGGATGCGCTAAGTATTAATGACTGTAGGTATACATAAATATATTTTCGATAAATGTAGTCCATGCTGTGGTGGGCAGTTGCAATTGGCTTTGGGTTAAAGTCATTTATGGGGATTTCCTATAATTTACAAGGATGTAGTCGAGGAGGCTCTCAATAAAGATAACAAGCAAGAAGTGAAAATTCCAATATAAGAAGAAAAGCCAACGAGAAATGCCAAATGGACAGCAGCAATTAATGAGAATACTTATCGTTACTGCATAATGAACAAAAGAAGAGGCACACTAACCGTTACACCAACCGAACAAGAAAAGTCATTGTCTGCTGGCTCAAATCAGGCTGGACAATGTTACTGAATTGAAAGTTTCAGATCTAATATCCGTACAGAAAATCAAGATAGAAGTTGCAGGTGTTACGATATTAAAACATAGAGCTCATTTATTTGAAAAATATAGAGTCACCAGAATCCGTCGACTTTGAAACGCCCTAAAAGTTAGGAACTGAAACGATTTTAGGAACAAGCTTTCTGAGGCGATGAAGTTCGTGTAGAAATCGATTGATCTCCTGTAAACTATTTATGTGGGAAATAATAAAGCATAATAGCATAATTGAAAAAGACTACTACATATACCTACCGTTGACCTTTACAAAATCTTAAATAAATATAAACAGTTGTCTGGTTGCGACAGAAAAATTCTGCGTGACGCAAACAAAAACGTTTTAAAAAACAATTGTATGGATGAGTAGTAGGGAGGTGCGTTTTTTAGGCCAGGGGGGGGGGGTGCCCACACCAATCACGATCGAGTAGCCAATGACAGAACAGGAAGAGTATAAAAGGAATATGTGCGCTTGTTTTAGTTATTCTACTTTGCTTCGCACTCGTGTACTGTCGTATACTTGTCTCTCCTCACCATGCAATGCACCGACAGTGATTATGAAGAATTTGAACATTTCCTTAATGAACTTTTCAGATTACCAAACTTACCGTCTACATCCTCATCAGTGCAGCCCTGCTCTACATCAACCCCGCAGGATTTTACTACATATGTTCCGGTCCCGCAGAACATCTCTACCTTCCCATCAGCACAGCCCTGCTCTACCCCGACTCCTCAGGACATGTCTACTCGTCCATCAGCTCAGCCCTGCTCTACCCCGACTCCTCAGGACATCTCTACTCATCCATCAGCTCAGCCCTATTCTGCCCCTGTCTCGACGTATACCTGCGGCCAGTGCGCTAAGGAGTTGAAAACGTTAAAAGAACTCCATAAACATAGAAGATCATGTCAGCCCGATAGCATACCTCCAATGGAGGACTATCAAGATGAAACAGTATCTCGATACTGCGCGGCATCCTCCTTTAATGGAGCACTACGCTACATTAGATTCGAACCAAGAAATCCCCCTGTCCTGCCTTCAGATTTTCTCGCCAACATCAGCGAACTGATTGAGGAGACAATCACTACC
>JAYRBW010147665.1:0-14581 GCA_036023295.1 Invenusta paracnida | reverse complement strand
ATATAGTGCAGCACTTTCTTGTCGCACGTAGACATTGTGCAGCACTTTCCATTTGGAGATCTCTTGTCGCACGTAGACATAGTGCAGCACTTTCTTGTCGCACGTAGACATTGTGCTGCACTTTCCATTTGGAGATCTCTTGTCGCACGTAGATATAGTGCAGCAGGCATGCATTCGTTCCATTCAAACAGTCTTTAGTCAATCAGTTGGCGAATTCAATTACTGAAAGATAACGTTGGAAATTAAACGCGAATATTTGCTAGATGGCGGTGAATCCGTATGTTAGCAAGAAATCATTTTTCGGTCATTGAACTCGCTACCACAGTTCAGGTAGTCGATAATTGCAAAACTTTAAGGCTCAACCACAGATTTCAATCAATAAAAGTCTATGTACTCAACCCACACAAAGTGAGTATTGATCATAGATATAGATTAACTATAACATTATAACTATAATAACTTAAAATATAAAATGAAATTAATTTTTAATGTAATAATTTTTTAATTACATTTATATTTTTAGTCAAATTGATGATATAAATGGTTATTTTTCGTAGATTTTGAAAGATGTAACTAAGATCTACTAGCTATGATGTCCCAAAGAAAAACAAAATTCATCAAGAAATGTAGAATATTTGGCCGCTTTGTAAAAATTTAAAATCCCCAAAAACATTCATATCTAATGACACCTATTAAACTGTTATTAATTAAAGTCAAATCATTCAAACTAAATTTAAATCCCTAAATTCTAGATACAGACAATTTCTTTTGTCATTTAATCATTAAATATATAAGCATAAGAAATACCGTTTATTATCCTTAAAATATATAAAAATATATATATTTTTTTTAATGCGGAGAGATGCGTTATATTTTAGAAAACATGGCTCGGCAATATGAAATGCAAATGCAAAGATTGGAAATAAAGATTCAACACGACAGTGCCAGACCCCCATATGGTAAATTTGGTTCGACAAATTGGATTGAAGATAACCATGTTTCCATGCTGAAACTAGCTCCATACTCCAGACACAAATATCCACAGATCGCTATAGACAAAGGGTGGATTGTGGAATAAGCATTAAATGATTTCTTCAACTTTGTGACAGAGATACAACTTCTCAAAGAGTTTGCTGGATTAATAGCACAACTTAAAAGGATTGTTCAGGCCAATGGTGAATATGTTTAGAAGGTATAAGGTGTGAACAGTGAGCAGTCTATTGACTATTATTGTTTATACTATAGTGTAGTGTGTTTTATATCGAACGCTTTGATGCAATGTACATAAATATATTATTGTTTAAAATATATTACAACATTATAAAAAACGAAATTTTATTATTACAATAATGTATGATCTATCAATAGCTATACATATAGGAGGATACGATTGTATTATTAGATGATTTTGAGATATTATATTATTCAATTATTCAATTCTTAGACAAGGAAAGAGAGAGAGAGAGAGAGCACAGGACCGGTTTCAGGCGATATTTACGTCTGCATCGATGTGCATGTGGCGGAAACGAGGTTGGAAACACCCTCTCTGAGTGTTGTATGCATTTAAAAACAGAATGATACAGCTCAGTTTTTTATATAATTAATTTATATAAAATAACTTATATAATTTATTGCTAGATGGCGGTGAATCCGGATGTTAGCAAGAAATCATTTTCCGGTCATTGAACTCGCTACCACAGTTCAGGTGGTAGTATTTATAATATAATGAGAGAATATTATATATCATTGTCGTTTTCAAAAGATAATTTTTCCAACGTGAATAATGGTGCATTATATACTTTAAAACATACAAAAAATATACAATATCAATTTCTTGAAGGTCATTTAATTTCTAGCTGTTTCAAAGATAAGGTGACAGTCACGCATGAGAGCATCAAACTCCAATATTCATTTTTCTCCTGTCTTCAAGACTTTCCTGACCTGTCTTAAACTCATTTTCCAGCTGACGAAGTCTTTAATACATTCGTCACCTAAAGCTAAATCAAGCAATTCGTATATCTTCGATACAGCATATAACCATTTGCAACTAACATCTTCAGTTTTCGTTACTCTTGTTTCACGTTTATATATATATTATATCGACAATCAGTAATAATAAAGTTGCATTGACATATTTATTGATTAAATTAGATTTTTAAGTGTTAAATAAGCAGCCAAGGTGCTAGGTGGATCCAGAAATTTGAGCAGAAGGGGGTCCTGACATTTGGATACAAACACTTTTAAAAATAGGACTGAATAATAATATGTAAAAATACATGTTTATTTATTGTTGATATATACAATCATTCATGCAGAGTAATACAGCACTACATGTATCGTAGAATGTTCTAATTATAAAAGACACAACCTTGCAATATCAGCGAGTAACTTTTAACATTTGAGTTAGTCATAAGTGAAATTGATTTAGTCAGGGAATACTACTGTTATCTATCTATGCTATTACGTAAGTGAAATTGATTTAGTCAGCATCTTGTTCGTATATGAACACTACTCAATCTGCAATGCCGATTAAAGTGAAATAGAGTTAGTGGAATAGTGGCGATATATAAATGAATCATTCGCAGCAAACATTTGATTTTGTCAAAGTGAAATAAAGTTAGTCATTATGACGCGTGGTCCATATAATAAAATTAATGAAATAGATCGGCAGCGAATCATCTTCGAGAGAAACAGAGACTGGGTCCACCTTGGAAATGAGCTCGGCATCAAAAGAAAAAGCGTTCGCAATATCAATGTGGCGTTCAGGCAGCATGGAAGAGAAGATGAATATCGCTACAAAGAGGAGGAAATCGCCAACGAAGTCTCAGTGTGGAAATGATCGAAACTGCGGTTGGATACATTGAGGAAAAACCAACGATAACGCTCATTGAGATACGGGAATGCTTGTTGACGGACTATCCTCAATGGAATCAATGCACGATTCAAACTACAAATAGAGCGTTTGACGGACAACTGATTACCCTCAAGCTAGTTCGAGGAGCGCCACATCAATGGAATGTACGTAGAGTGAAAGAACAACGTTGTACCTATGCCGAATGGATGACGGCTGATTATGGTCTACAGCAAAATCTTATCTTTCTGGATAAATTGGGATGTAACGTCTGGACAGCTGGAACTCAAGGACGAGCGCCACGTGAACATCGAGCGGTGAAATTAGTTGAAGGTCAGCATGGACAGAATATGACATTATACCTTGCGATTAGTCCAATATGGGACCTTGTGCATTGGATGTTCATGAGAGGGGGCATGAACAATGACAGATTCTTGAGATTTCTTATGGATATATCTACATTGATTCCAATGCTCGGGCTCACGGTAACAAATAAATATATTTTTAATATGACGGAAAGAGCAATTTCCTGCCTAAAGGCGGCACTGAAAAGTTCTCTCGCTACTCCTCAAATTAAGCGAGAATTGGGAGATCGTGAAGCTTCTCAAAATCAACAGATAACCTTACAAGAATACCGGTTACAAACCCTTGAAAGAGAAATTGAGAACAATTTGTACACGATAACTTTTCATAAATGTCAGCAATGGAATAACCGTTCACTACAGAATGTCCCCCGTTGTATCCAACTTCAAGACATATTTGATTACAACCTAACTTTTCGTCTCTATTTTGTAAACATTCATTTATTTTTGTACTTTTAATTACATTAATTATTGTATAAACGTCTGTGTGTTTCTGTAGACATTACATAAAGTTCGTTTATTTTAATTAAGTAAATTGTGTTAACAATAATAGGTGTTTTGATTCTGAATAAAGTAAAATCACTTTGATAAATTTTATTTACTTTTCTATACATCGACGCTCAATGACTAAATCTATTTCACTTTTAATAAAGCGGACTAAATCTACTTCACTTGAAGGTGTGATTTTCGTCCCTGACTAACTCAATCTTCCTTATGACCAACTCAAATGTGAAAAGGTATATTAAAGTTATAATATGTGTAGATAGGAATATTTAGAACTATTCGTGTCTTAACCATAGGTATAGTCTAATCTGTGTCCATTAAAATTTTACAAACTGTACGACTATATTTAAATATCCACAACGATTCATCATGACATTTTAGGTGTCTAGACTAAAATTTGTCTCGACCAAATATTATTAAATAATTTCGAAGTTAATGCTATAATCATAAAAATAGGAATACATTTTTAAGAATAGATTCTTATTTCTATGCCTATAAGGATGTTGCTAAATAATTAAATTATATACACCAATCATATGTTTTAATTAATATTGTACTATTTATTAAGCGTTAAGTTAAAATGTTGAATAGCATTAAAAATTATTTGAGTAATCCACATTAAAAGCGGTGTGGTCAGTATACCGCCGCCGGACAGAAATTTTAAATGGTCTCTTCATATGCGATAAATGATAGAGAACAGACGAGACGCGTACATTCTATATAATCGATAGTAGCACAGCATCGATTTTTGTTCTATAATTTATTAAATTTTACTGTATTGTTTAAGGTTGATTATTTCAGAAATATCATCCTATAGAATGATAAACGAAGATGTTAATGATTGTTAGCATCCAAATAAAACAAATGAATTTTTTTATTAAAATCTATTAAATGACAGTGACAAGTCGGTCTGCTTACTAAAAATATTATATTACTTGTAAAAATAGTTATCTTTATTGACAAATGTAAGTAATAGATTTATATATAAACTAAAAGTAAAAGAACATTGTAACCTGTGCAATTAGTTTATGTAAAACTTTTAATTTTTTTAAATTTTTTTAGTAATGCATAATATTCAGTTTGCCCTAAAAGTAGACAGCATTGTTTTAAAACAAATATATATATAAAATGTATTCCACAATTTAAATACTAATATGCTTAAAGTCTAAAGCATAGAGTAATTACTCTATGGTCTAAAGGTTATGTTACAGTAACGTCGATTAACAATTTCAGTGAAAGTAAAATCTACTATTTAAAAATATATTTTATCGTATTGTTATTTTTTACATAAATTTACGAAAATACTGATTGCATGATGCAAAAAATATAAATAAATCAATAATAACCTGAGTTTATAAAATAACATAAATGTTAAGTTATTAAAAAACATTATAAATATTAAAATAACAATTTTTTCAGTTTCAATAATACCTTATTTTTAAGAAAGTGTCACATACGGAAAAACGAAAAAAACGAAAATTGATAGTGTAATTAATTTTAAGTTAATTATTTTATTGAACCAGTAAATAATCATTTATAATAATGTATTACTTTGCATTAGCCATTTAAATAATATACATTAATATAGACTTAGCTAGAAGAAACAAATCATACTTTCTAATTAACATAATATGAAGATTATTTTTCTATTTGATTATAATTATAATTTTACCCTTCCAGATTTTTTTTGCGCTTTCATATTCCGGGAAGAGTGCGTAGTGGAATGATTAGCCCGAACCTGTTTATAAATTGTTTTGTTTTTTAATTAATTAAATTTTTAATTGTTTCGTCATATTTACTATCAGAAAACGGATCCTTGTTGTACTTCACGTTTTATTATATGAAACTAATCAGCATAGATGTAGAATTTCATTAATTTCTGGAAAGATATAAATACATTATATTTTAAACACTAATAATCCTCCACTCATTTTTTACAAAAGGGGGGAAATTTTAGGGTGATCACAACAGTGAATATTAGTGTTCTGAAAGTTGTAAAAAAATGTTTAAGTCACGGAAGTTTATATTGCTTCATTTATTCATTTAAAAAACACAGTAAAAATGCAGGGAGTCCCTACACTCCCTCCCCCTCCCTGGTACAGATAACATTAGTCTAAGGTAATATTCAAGCAAACAGTCTACCAATTTCTATGTCTATTTCCATTTATAGTTTAGGAACTACGATATTAGTAGCTCATAGACTTTGTATTACTACTCTGTTTGCTATAATATGTTCTTAACACGCGCCTTTCATACAGTTCAATATGATAACAGTGAACCAAACGAAGCAAGGGCAATGGTCATCGGACTTCTAACAGTTGGTGGCATACACTATAAAGTACCCTTTAGTGATTGGATTATATTGCCTGAAAAGACGTGCAAAGGTAAATGCAGAAAGTATTATACAGATTGATAGAGTTTTATCCCTAATGACATTGATTTTAATCGATACTACTATTTCGATATCTAAAAGCGTTATATATAATAATCCATTCAAATTCAATATCTATAAAACAGCATACTTAATAAGACAGTAAATAGGTATAAAGGCATAAAAAATGTAATATACATACTGTAAATTGTAAAATGATTGTAAAATTGAATGTAAAAGTGAATGTAAAATATATATATAAATTGTGGTACTGCATAACAATTTGAAAATTACCATAAGTCTTGAAAATAATTTACAATGAATATTTTGTACTACTTTATAGATACTTAATTTATATAAATTTTATTGAAATAAAAGATTTTTTGTCGATAAAAACGTGATGCATATAAAATCATTAAGACTTGAAACCCTGTCTAATTATTATCACTGTGTGGGTAAATTATTGAATTCTATGCCTATATGCCACATTTCCTATATTACGGGTCCATGTCATCGCTTACAGTTGAAAATAAGTGATTACTCTATAGTTTTTAGAAATTAATAATAGTGGCAAAATATTTTAATTTATATGGGCGATTTAGGTATACATATAGTCAACATATTTTTGCAAACAATTGTCCGAATTTCGATCATTAGTCTTATAATGATATTAATAAAAATACTTAATACTGCTTTATTCACACCTACTATTTATGTAAAATTAATTAAAATGCAACTATTTTACTATGTCAAAAATTACAAAGCCTTGCAATGAATCAATAAGAATAGAATCATTGTATAACATTATCGTTCAATTGGTTAATTCTTAATAACCGCTCAAGTCTCTAATAATAAAAAGAATAAAATGATTAAATTAACAAATAAGCAGAGAAATACACAAAACATAGGTTGTATAGTTTTACTTAACTTGTCCTTTAATAATGGTTCTGACTTTTGTAGTCGGGAATTTTTAGCAAAATCGTTCCAAATAATAAGAATTTGGTCTCTCATATAAGCATACATAGATATAACTTGTCCAATTAATCCACTATATGGTGATGGTACCACAATCAATTATGCTAATTTAATATGTACATTCAAATGCGGTGTTATATTACACAAATTATATGTAGGTATAACATATATCATATTTATTACTGGAAACTGAATTAATTAGGTATATTATATTTCAGTAATCGTTTTTGATATTTATCACTGAAAACGATGGAAATTAATGAAATCGATGAAGCGTAATTATGTACATGCTCTATTATTATTATTATATTTAATACATGATTTACAATAATGAGAGTCATTTTGTTCTAAATAATAACTTTTCTATGTTACTCTTCTATTTGATGAATGATACCGCATATTGTGCTTCATCTTTTTTTAGACATAATAATTGATGTTAGCTTCAACGATATATGTCGAAGATTTCTTAGTTGGAACCGTGAAACCCCTTACTACAGGTATCAGATACAAGTCAAAGAACCAGATGATAAGATATTGAAGAATGTGGACATTTCAGGCACATTCTGTATGTTTCTCTTATACTTGATAAATATAAATCGACATATTGCTTAGTTATAATTCTACTACTTTTGACAGAAAAACATAAATATATTTTAAACTATATTATTAATTAAATTGTATGAAAAGAAAAATATTGTCATTATTAATCTGTGCAAGACTGCGCTGCCGACCTCCATTTGATATCTATCTAACTGCGAGTCCAGTTGTAGAGTTAAACTACAACTTAGTCTTTAAGCAATATTTTAAATATGGCTTTCTAAGCTTCATTTGAAATAAATTGGCTATTTGGCAATTGTTGTATTTTGCGACAGTACAAGTGATATGGGCTTCTGAGGAGACCTAGCAAGATCGAAACAGGGCTGTCTGATTCTTATCGCACTGCTAGAATGAAAGTGCGAGAAATTACTTTATGAATCAATCACCAATCAATCAACCTAAAATATGTCTTCACGCAACCATATACTCCTGCGATGTAATATGGTGAGATAGCGCGTACATTTGGTTATCTCAACCGTCAGTAGGTTTTAATTTATGGTAACTAAATAAAATTATGATTAAGGAACGTTTAGGTTGTTTGGCATATGAAATAAATGCTTACAGGTGGTTACTAGAGTCAATTCAAATTTTAAATATTTACATATATGTTCTATCTTTTCACAGACAACGTAAAGATTCTATGTATTTTATATTATGTAGCTAATTCAAATGCTGAATAATTTTGATATTGATTCCCAAATAAAGCCTAGATATGTACGATTCATTATCTTATTTGCAGAAGTCATACTTATATTTACAAAGAGAGTGTCTGAACATGTGTCCTAATAAAATATTTTAGATAATTTCAAAAGAAAAATACGTAAGACTTTCCAAGTCAGAGTAAGGGGATTTGTCAAAACTCAATCATATACTGAAGTCGGACCGTGGAATAGCTGGATATTTGTAGAGCCTGAACCATGTCAAGGTAAATTATCGCATCTACATACATCTACATCTGCATATCAAAGTATCTAAAATAATTGCCAAAATTATCCAAATTCAGTTTTCTTTAAAAAATATGCCAATATTTAATGTGCAAAATATAAATGTCCAATTCTGAAAGTTTAGACGCAGGGAGGATCTGTCGGGCAGGCACGTGCCCCCCCCCCAAGGAAGGACGCGCCTAAACTTACCCCTTATGCTAACAAAATATGACAAAACGTTACACAAATGGGGGGACTATAACCTTATTAACCTAATGGTTGATCCGGAGTTGGCCTCCCCTCAAAGTAAATAGCTACGCCCTTCTGACCCTGTGCCCCCCACGTAAAATTCCTGCGTCTGTCCCTGACTGAACTATGATGCATGTTACAATAATCAACCCCAAAATTCGACTTCAAAATATCGTCACCGAGTATCTTCAATTTAATAATTCTGTATTTCTTTTTAACATTATTTCTTTATTCCTATCATTAATAAGCAATTAACGCTATATAAAAATATGTTTATATATATTTGCGTAACACACCTTATTGCATTTAAAAATATATTGCTTAATATCGCTTGATTAAAATTATAAAACGAAAAATTTTATAGTAAATACTTTTTGAATTTCAGAAAAAATTGTAATTCAGGTTGACAAGGATACCTGCAATCGTAAAATTACCTGGCTGAAGACAAATGCGTATTATCAATTTGAGATCTATGTCTATTCCTGGAATCTGACTCATTTGGCAGAAAAAACGATGAGTGGGAATACTTGTAAGCTAAAACAATTATACATGGAATAGGTTTTGATACATTTCTGATTCTTAATTTTAATAAAAATTAATTGTTAATATGCATATGTTTTTGTGGGTAATGATGTTCAATTACGTAAGTATTTCAACGAAATTGCGTATAACATCAATTGAAATATTTATCATTTAAAAATATATAATACTCATCGTATCTTATTCTTCGTCTTGTTATCGCTGGGGTGCTCATCGCAACCGCTTTTTTATTAAAACACAAAAAATCTTTATTTGGTTTGAGAAAGTGTTGGTTCGTAAAGAATATAATAAAATTTCTAATAAAAACTCGCTATGATAAACAAAACATTAAAATATACGCCAAACTCTTCGGAAGCTAACTATAATGTATGCAAATGTATATCCAAAATATGTGATTCGATTCTGTGAATATTGCCCTGAATTTAAGAATACTGCAATTAAAATTATAAATACTTAATTATTTGATCTTTGATGTTTATAGCTATCAACCTTTTGCCACACATTGAATTTCTTTATTTTGTCACTACACTCAGTATATTTTTGCATTTTTTAATTATAGATTAGTAACATGTGGATAGTTTTTATAATTCTCCTTTCAGAAACCTAGAATTATAATAATACACTAAATAAAATTGTTATTATTAAAAATACACAAAATATAATAGGTTGATATAGAGTTTGATAAACAGTCCAAAATAAGTAAAAGCAATGCACAATTGTGAATATATTTTTACACTAACTATGTATTTCATAACTGTCAAAATGTTATACCATATATATAATATATATACAACAAATATTTAGTTAAATTAAATTATATTTATTAATAAATAAAGTTTTAGGAGAAATCTATTGCCAGTATTCTCCTTTTTTATAAAGTATAAAAGCTTAATGCTCGTAAATAAATAACCTTGGTAAACATAGACCTTCAAAAAGTAAATCTGTAAATTATATTTACTGAAAATAACTTAAAGCTGTATTTATTTTCACTGGGTTTATCCGGCGTTGCTTACGCCTCCCCTCGAAGTAAATATCTATTCCCTTCTGACCTTGTACCCGCCTCGTAAAATTCCTGCGTCCGCCCCTGACTGAACTATAATGCATGTTAGAACAATCAACCCCTTACTGAGATTTATACATAACACAAAAATCTTATTATTAACTTTTTCAGTTGAAATTAGTGCCACGTTGCCAAGTATGCTTAGAGTCCGTGCTCGAGGAATACACATTCACATCAATGACAGTTTGGACTTTGGACCTTGGACGAAGTTTATAAAGCTCCCTCTTACATTTTGTAAAAGTAAAATAAAAATATTAGTTGCATAAAATCTATACAATAATCAAATTTAAATACGGAATTAAGAAAATTTTCAATTTAAGGATAAACGCTTATTTAAATATATATTTTTATGTATAGGACTCATACCTATACATGAAAATATGTATATTTAAATAAAATATCAATATATGCTTAAGGCAAAGCAAAATAAAACGTTTTACAAATGTATCATATTCTGAATTAAATTAAATGACATGTGCGATAAAATGTGATTTCAGAAATATTTTTCTATGTTTCCTTTTAAAATACGTGTATTATACTATTTAAATTGTACGTTTTTCAATCATACTATCATGAGCGTCAAAGAAAACATTACTATTTTTTTTTAATTTCAGCTCGAAACTATATATCCGCTTTGTTGAACACTGCTATGCTATTTTTGATTTTTATTGTCATAATAGTTACGACAATGAATATGTTGTAAGTATGCTATTACTATTTCTATTTATTTTGATTTGCTAATTTAAAAAAATCATACATAATTTTAAATATATTTTAGCTTTAACATATCAGTATACTAAATGTAAATTAAATAATTATGTAGGTAGTATTTTTTTAAGTAGTAAATAAAGGAAAAATGGTTATAAATTTATTCATTTCGACATAAATGATGTACAAAACATATTATTATACAAATTGTACTTATGTTAATTTATTTGAAATCAAATTTGTTATACAAAAGCATTTTTTATTTTTTTACTCGTAAAATAAATTTGTTAATGAATGAATGCATTTGTAAATTTTAAATAAATGAAGAGAAAATTTGATAATTAATATATCGTTATATAATGTCACTTATATTATATATTTATAATAAGTGAGCTTGAAGTATGAACTAATACCATTGCATATACGTGTACGTTAAATTATCCCCAATTTACGTTATCGATACTAAATAATATATAAATGTATGATTCATTATATATATCTTCGATCAACAGTCCTATTTAAATAAGACATTTTCATCAAGCTACGTCTATTTAAGATAAGAATAAATGGGTATAGAGGAAAAATTATACTAATGTAACATTAATATTTCAAAACAATTTATTTACACACATTTTTTAATGTTAAATTACGTCGTCTATACTTTGTGTATTCATGGTCACAAATTTCTGTATTTTTAAAAACGTATATCTTTTTCAGGAGTACATACGTACGATCAAGGTAAGCTACTGCTTAAAAAGTTATTAGTCTTAAATGTTGTATTAATAATATCATTAATGTGTTATTATCAACATGTATTTCCAAATATTTTCTACATTACTAGGTCACGAGATTATGAATTCAAAAAACATGATTTCATTTTTAAATTTATGATCAAAGTATACGAATTATTAATTATACACCATCGCATACTGATAGCTATATGCTGCATTAATTCAATAAGTAATTTAATATATATTAGTATGGTGGCTTCTTACAAATATATTTTAGTAAATAATCTATAACAATATTTTTATTATACATGTGTAGTACATAATATGATGTGTACGATAATTCTCTTAAATGTTAAAAATACATTTTAAATTATAAGTGTATCACATAAGAATGACATCTTATTTGTTTGTAAGAAGATGTATTATTTACTTTTTCAGCCTTTCAAAATTAAATCATAGCATTAAATTTTGCAGTATAAATATATTTTGAATATTAAAAATAGTCTTTATATAAAAAATTAACTTTTAAAATTGTTTGAAATTGAAATAAAATTATTGCCATAAGACTACAAAGACTAAATTGATATATTTGTAAATGTGTTTCACTATAATAATATGTAAATAAGTTAGCAAATACCTACTTACTATTTTTAATTGATATATGTTGACCACAATTACAAAATATATAATAATTAATGGAATTAGTTTAGATTGTGATTATATGCTGATTGATGATCTAAATACTTCTAAACTTGATTAATTTCAATGATTTTACACATATAGCAAATATATTTATTATACGTGAAAATGTTTAAAATTCTGATTGATACACATAATTTCTATCGTAAATGGATAATTTAAAAATGAAACGTAACATATAATAAATCAACTTTTAATTTATCACTATATAAAATTAAACATTTAATTAAAATTGTAATTATTGTATACGCTAACATTCTCAAAACTTGGATTTTTAATATTTAACATGTTTCTATATGAAATGTCTAAATATTTTAGATTTGAGGCAGATCAATGTAAGTTTTTACAAACATTTATTGTTTCATTCAGTGTATGATAATATTTTATAAATGTATTTAGTCATTTGATGGATATTGTTTAAATTGAAAAATGACTTTGATCAAACTTTACTTTATTGTATTAAAATATGTATTCACTGTAATTTTAGTATGTTCAGAATTGAGTAATTATACACAGAGATTTTACTCTTATTGATTTCATATACATCAAACTGAAAATTTTGGTCAACATAAAATTGTTCTATTTTAATAAGTTTCATGTAAATGGGTTATCAAAAAGTCGTATTAAATATTTTTTAATTAATTTCAATAGCAACTACATATATATTTTCAAGCAATTTTAACATATAAGTACGAGTATGTTGTCTGTAAATCATAATATACTCCATGTATATAATCTCAAACATGTTTTACTACGTCAACTATTTCTGCTGTTATTTTTTATAACAGCAAATATTTTGCAAGATATTTAAAATACAAAATTGTAGTATTAAACTGCATACAGAATCGATAAGAGTGAAATCTCTTTGTTTAATTACTCTATTAATGGTATATTTGTGAACATTTTAATATATAATTTTGTATATCAAATTAAAAATAATTTATTATTAAAATATATATGTAGGTATACATGCTTTAACAATGAAATAATTTTTATGTTTATTGTCGGGTGAATTAAGGGCCACCTTTTTTTAAAGAATATTTTCAACTAAATTCTTCAGTATTTATTTTAAATTTACACATCGTACGTGCAATGTACATATGTTTAGAGAATTAAATATGACTCATTTTCACTACTTTTATAGATGGAGTGAATGCCTTCGATTCTCTGTTTGAAAGCTCTCTAGAATTTCGTAAAAAGTACTTGAACTCTGTTACAAAGGATTTGAAAATCGAAACAACTTCATAACTATATTTTTGCTTTTAAAGGCGATACGATAAATAAAAAACAAAAGAATAGCTTAATTACATCAATGAAAGCAGCAATGAATTAAACATAAAAATACATACTTTTATCTGTATATTTAAAAATTATAAGAAATATCCCATTACAAGCTGTTTGTGAAAAATTAAGGTATAAGTCATAGGATTATTTTTAAAATCTTGTCTAAATTATACTATTCATATTTTTTGTAGTTTAAATATAAATTAAATATCACGCAGCGTATCATCAGTAAATCTAATATGAATATTTTGTCTTTCCTAACCTTTATAAGATTTACCCATTTCATTTACGATTGAATAATGAATATTCCAGTGCTATACTAATTAATCCACCATTATATGTTGAGTGTAATTCATAAATAAAATTATTATACATTTAAAAAGACTTTCTTTGTTCTTCAAATGTATTTTCATTAAAATTAATGCTAACTTTTCATTAAAAAAACTAGTGCAAGATATAATCACTAAACCTTATAAAGTTTATATGAAAAGGAGGCATAATTTTATCAATATGAATAATATGTAACAGTAAATAAACTATTTATATGTTTTATTAGTTACATATATTTATCTTTCTTTCAAGTAGTATGTATATATCAATATTATATATATTAATATATATATATATTAGTAATATGTAGCATATATATCCAGTATGAGTCCGCGTCCTTGATCAAGTCGACCTGAATGAGAGAGGGAGAGAGAAAATTAATAAGAGAAGGCATACA
>JAYRBW010147654.1:0-14581 GCA_036023295.1 Invenusta paracnida | reverse complement strand
TATATATATATCAATTCAGTATCTTTGGGTTTCTTTCGAAATACTTTTTTAATATTATTTTTATTTAAGCAATTTTCAGGTATATATTCATTACGAAAAATATTACATACCCAAATAAGTGAAACCTTTATATTTATAATTAATCACTGGAGAAAGTGAGACTATAATAACATATCAATAAAGTAAACAAAGGCTATTTCGATATTATTACAACTGGCACATTAAAACAATTTAATTTAGTTTGAGTAGTTATTCGTCGCCCTCATGTAGGATAATTTTACTTTTCTGTGGTAAATATGAAAACAAAATTTTGAAATAAAAAATGTTTAGTGACAAATAAAAAGAAGAAGATTATGCATTTGACATAAATATCTATCGATGATATTAAAATACACATTGAACAAATATATCACAAAATGTGTGATATGACTCACTTATTATTTATAAACTCGATAAACACTAGAATTTAATCTTTGAAAAATGTAAAAAATTTAGTCTCTGAACCTATATTGTATAATACACCTACATTTATTAAAATAGCCAGTCTTATTTATACATGTGAGCAACCTTTCCTGTTTTCTCAAAGTTGGTAGATTGAGGAGATAAAAATCAGTTCTCCATTTGTGTCAACAAAGCAGTCAAAATAGCTGACACGTGGAGGACAAATATTTTGGGCAATAGGCTACTGCTTCCCTTATCTGAGGTGATTACAGCGAATCTGGTAAACAAGGAACTAATTGGATGAGAAAGACTCACACCGTTCCTATTGTATACATGAAAATATCGAAAAACTGACCTCATCGTAAGTTGATAGCCTCTTTTAACATATACGATATACACCTCGCAGTCGTAAAACAGGTTTAAATATTGAATTCAATATATCTATATTATTAACATAAGCGCAAAGATAAATATATAAAAATGAACAACTTATTGGAAAAGACCAACCAAACTTTTCTCTTGATATCAATTTGAAAAGGCTACTTAAAGATCAAATTATTGTTTGTTTATAAATTTTAAAGATTTAAACATACACATATTAACCATATCCATACCGGAGAATGAGGGGAGGGACCTTTAAGGCTGCGATTTAAAAATAAACAAATCAATATAAGCAATTCTGTGAATTTCACAAAATAAAGCTTTATAACATATTCACTATTGTGTACCCAAAGGGGTGGTCACGTGCCAACACTATTGTGTACCCAAAGGGGTGGTCAACGTGACAACACTATTGTGTACCCAAAGGGGTGGTCAACGTGACAACACTATTGTGTACCCAAAGGGGTGGTCACGTGCCAACACTATTGTGTACCCAAAGCAAGGGGTGGTCACTTGACAACATTATTGTGTACTCAAAGGGCGGATCACATGCCAACACTATAAAAGTTCACCTCTCAGTTAAAAATGAGCAAAACATATTTTTTAAGACTGCCATCACCATATTGGAAAACATAAATCAGGGAAAACTTAAACAACTTATTTTAATTGTCCTTGATATAAATTCAATATCTCTGGTGCTAGATGAGCTAGCTATAAAAAGGCGTCTCTTTTCATTATTAGGAGGCAAAATAGTAAATATAAAAGGGTTAATGGAGGTTATATAGGATAATAAAAGTTATCTTAAGTATAACATCGAATATGGCTGCCATATAAAAAACGATGGAATCTAAAACAAGGTCCAGTAGTAAATTGAGGTGTTACTACAACTGACTATATCGAACGAAAAAAAACAATAGAGTTAACATGATTCGTGCAACTGTGCTATAATATAATCTTAGAACATTTGTATTACATAATGAATAAAAATCTGCAATATACCTACATATTAATTACATAAACATTACATGACCTAGAAGCTGCCAGCAACAGACTCAACAAAGTATTGTTGGACCAAGCACATTAGCAACTAAAGTTAAATTACAAAAAGTTAACATATTTTCCAAACTAAAATTAACCCTCGGTATTATTTTGCCTCCTTGAAATAATGAAAAGAGACACACGATTTCCTATCTATAGCTCATTTAGCACTGGAGATTTTGAATGTTGATGTTTTTCTATATGTGATAGTAGCTATTTTGAATGTTGATCAAATTTCGAAATGCTCAAGGCTGAATGTGACATCATGCAGTTCTGATAAGTACTATTATACCCATATATCATAAATCTACAATAAAGAAAACGAGGGACTCTAAATCAAGGTTATGTGATAAATCAATATTTCAATGCCTGACTATAAATATAATTATTCGAAGTATATATAAGTAAATTGAAATAAATAAAATATGTTTTATTTACACTCTATGTACATATAAGTAATTGTCGAATTACATATGTTTTACGATACACGCCTTTAAACCTCCTCGCGCATTTTTACTTTAATATTTAAATGAACAAATGTTAGTTTCCATGACTTTTCAAAATATAAAGTTTTATAACTTTTAACGTTATATTATTTATTGTGCACTCAAAAGGGTGACCACACTGAAAATTCACCTCTGTAAAAAATGAGCAAATCATAGTGTTTTTATATAGAATACATATCTCTTTCAAACTTGATGAAACTCAGATTTGAGTACTGATTAATTTCATGTAATAATTCACAAAGTACAATAACAATATTTTTTGCGGAAAATATTTTTTTTTCAAAATGACATATTATTTTTTAATTATAAAATTGGGTAATTTTACCTTTTTTTATAAAAAATGTTTGATAATTTTTTCAATGAAATATGTTAGATACAATTTGTTTAACTATAGGATAACTTACGTTTAAAAACTCTTTTCTATTGTGAAGTTTAAAAATGATAGGGAGATCAAATGAGCTCCCTTTCTAGGATGAGGATACTCAAAAATTCCCGTTATGTAAGGGGTTAAACTGGCGCCGAAACTGATTGCACTAAATAATTGTAGACCTTGGTATTTAACACGATCGAAAAGGAACAAAATTGTGGATGGCATGAATAAACGAAATTATGATTATGCCTACAATCGATTTTCAATAATTTGTGATATTTTGAACCCTTTCAAGTTGCATTTTCAATCCTGTCTCCTATTGTACGTTTCGAAAATTAATTTTGGAGGTAGTAGTACCTAATATTGATAAATATTATGATTATATAGTTTACAATAATGGTGATGATAATTTCAGTGATAAGGAAGACATGATTAATATTAGAAACATCCCCGACAGAGATATTGATATTTAATGACTTAAACTATACTATAAAAAGCCACAATAATTACTTGTATGTATTGTAATATGTTTATGCGTTAAATAATTGAATCACTTTTCAAGATCATATTATGAATTATAGATACTATAATGGTGTTTGTCTATAAAATAATGGAAACATATATTTCAGACTAAATAAAAAAAAAGAATGCGTATTTCAAATCTACTGCAAACGATTTGAAGAACGTCATGAAATGATGGGGTAAATGTATCTTTTAGTAGATTATATGTTGTAATATAATTTATACTGTTAACGCGAATTTAACAATAATTTACTCTTCCGTCTACTAAACGCAACAAAATTTGTTCGTAATATGTACGTTTTATTCTAAATTTAATTAAATTTTACTTGTTGGGAAGTAAAGTAGAACAATATAGCTTATATAACAACGATAAATTATAATTTTATAATATTGTTACATTAACTTACTAGTTGAAATGAAATGAAATTATCCTATTGTGTTAGCCAACAATTTTTAAGTGAAAATTGTTTGACACATAATTTTTGACAAATAATTTGTTAACGATGTTTTTAAAATAATATTTTTATAACAAATGTATCTGCTCAAACTATATATTTTTTTAACAAAATTTAAATCTCTTATATTCTTTTTCTATGTCCATTTTGCGGTATATTGTTAGTCACATCCGAAACATATATTTAAGTAGACAATTTTTATAATAATTATATTTTTTCAACGTGCACATTAAAGCCTAAATTTTAGAGGGTAAATATTTTGTTTCAGAATTTACTCAGGAGAAACTTTTGTGTCTTAAAAATATCTGTTAATATTATCATTTAATAAAGAAATAATTAGTAGGTATAAATTATTAGTACAAATACATTAGAAACATACAGGTATCTAAAAGAAATGTTTAGAAGTATTTTGTTAAGTATTTTCCTCAATATGCTCGTTTTGACAAGGATATTGAATCGAACCTCACCATAAAATAAATTCAGAATATAATGAGACTTTTCTTCTGTTGCTTGCCATTTTCTATCGAGTAAATTTGATAATAAATTCATGACTATGCTAAGTCACATAAGTGGAAAGCTGTCAAAGAAACATGTCGTACCAAACAAATTACTACAATTCAAATTTCACAAGCATACACACCTAATATGAATATTGAAATGTATTTTTATGATTTATCAGTGAAAGATATATTTTACAAACAGAATCTGAAAATATTCTCTAGAATACTGACTACATAGATCAGTGCGCAGAAATATTTATGCAGCTAAATAGATTTTATCATCAGTGTTGAATATTTGTCAGTTTATCTCTGATTTCTTGACCGTAATCAAACACTGGATAATGAATTTAAGGAAAAGAATAGATTTACAGTTAGACTAAGTATCATTGGAAAATTAGGCATTGTAAAGTCATTTTCTTCTACTAGTAATTACTCGTAATTATATTTTATGCGTTTTGTGTTTAGTTATATTTTGTATAACAAATACATTTAAAACGTTCTTCTTTTGTATCCCTATATATACAAGTAATGCAGTATTGCACCTTCATCAATTGATTTAAATTTCAAAAGCTTCATAGAGTAATATAAATTTATAAACGTATTTAAAAACACTTTCATTTTTGTTTACATGATATATCAATAATTCCATTTCTATTTTCAATTAAATTATTTCAAACATTTTTTTATATAATGTTAATAGTGAGATTCAAATCCATTTAGATATACTTACTATCATATATGCGATTGCATTATTCATATATTTTCATATTAAATTGATATAAATTACTCCATAACTTTATGGTGGATTTGTAGCAGAAATAAAAATATATACGTGTATGTTTTTAAATAAACAAAAAATATTATATTATTAATATTTTCTTAATATATAAAGTTTAAAACTAAAATATATTGCACATTATGATCACCTCATTCTCGTTCAAATTTCCCTATGAATCGTTTACACTTTGTATGTGTACTGACATTACAATGAGTAAACACATGTAAAAATCCTGAAAATTTTAAAATTAGATTATATGTAAATAACTAAAATTAATAGAACTTATAAATGTATAACCTCTGTATGTGGAAAAGTTTAAATCACATTTAAGTTTATTTGAGTTGATAACATGTTATTTATATTGCGTGTACCATTTCTTATCTTACCATTCTGTCAGTTTGATAAATATTTCCCCAAAACTATAAAAGATTTATAATTGATTGCTCACATATGTTTAAATTAAATCAGTTACAACCTTTTTATGTTAAACTTATATAAGTTGCAAGTAGTATATTACATAGAGATGAAGTTTTAATTTTGAAAATAAAAAGTATATTTCAAACATATTTGTATAATTTTATTTTTTGGTATGTTTTGTTATGTTTTTGGAACATCACTCATCATCAGGAACAAAATAATTAATACAAGAAATAAGTCATTATATATTTTAAAAATCTAAAACTTGAAAGTGTTGCCTACAAGTTTATAACCTTGAGCTGCTATCAAAGAAGCGTTATGTGTACATTAAAATGTACAAACCTTATATTAACACTTATAGTTTACAGAGCAATAGATTATATTTTTGTTTACATGTTTTCTCATAACTAGGTCTTTATTACTTTTATCGTTTTTATTTTTCTAAGTTTGTTGCTTTGTTATTCTTATTTGTTTTTGTCATATTTATTCTTATTTTTTAACATACTTTTCAAAATTGTACATCTTTATTTTTAAAATATTTTCTTATCATTGTGATAGTAATTTATTTCTTAATAATGTGTGATGTACCAAAAACACGTAAAAAATTAAATTCTTCAATTATGTTTTGATCTTTTTCTTTTATTTCGAAATTAATGGTAACCTTTAATAACAATCTCTGTCTGGATAAAGATGTAATTTAACAGATTAATTATTTATAATTTATTTATCTATGCAATTTTTATGATAACAATATATTTTGAGGGTGCTACTAATAACCTGAATAAAGTATGTATACATGAATTTATATTGTGTGTTTTTTAATACAAAAATACAAAACTGTGCATTATAACCTAAACATAAAACCAAATAATTTTGGAAAATAATAGACAATTGTTTTGGCTTTTCTAGTAATATACTAATAAAACATAATAACTGTATAAGTTATGTTTATTAGATGTATATTTATGACTGTACTGTATTTTTATGTACATATAATAAAACATAAAAGAAAAAAGTCTGAGTTTAGATAAAAATAAATTGACTTCTAATCGAAACAATATTCTCAAATAAATTTAGTATTACAGCAATAAACAAACAAATGTAGCAAACATAAGAACTAACTTTTAATGAGACTGATCTATATCAAAAGGGTTCAAATATATATATATATTATACATAATTTAGCATCTGACAATCTATGTAGCTTACACTATTGTTTTGAAAAACTTTAGTAAAATCATTTAGTTACATCTACTAACGAAAGAGTAATTGAAATAGTAATTAATAAATTATAGCAAAACATTGAAAACTTAGTATGACATTTTTTAAACATAAGACCCGAACATATTAGTTTTGCTATCATATTAATGATTACATATTGCTCGAGGCATATTGATAATATAGTTTTATAAAACACTGTTAATACATTTTTTACTCAGATAAAATTGTTTCATATATCCTAATAGAAATAAAAATAAGATAAACGGTATATAAAACGTCAATACATAACTACGTTTTGTGTCGTGTAGAATGAAACGAAAAGTATAATTTAAAAAGTACACAAGATATGCTAAGTGTTTATAGTTAATGTAATTAGAGATACAGTCTGTCAAACGCTATATGAAAATACACATCCCTCCAATCAATAAAAATATTGTAAATCATTTTAAAATAATCACATTTACAATTTGAGCTGCTTTTGTCCACATAGTTAAAAAGCATTTATTGTGTTATAGATACAGCTTTCCTAGCAAACTATTTGTACAAAAATACTTTAAGCTTTATGCTTTAAAAAAGCTGATTTTTCAGTCCCAGTATTTATTTCCAAATCTAACATGGCTCATTTATGATGATTAAAATACTAACATTTTGAAATCTATTTGCCGCTAATTTTTGTTGTAGATTTTAAATGTTATACTAATTTATAAATAATTAAATAAATATATATTTTCCATATATTCATATATACATCTGAATAACTGCATTTTTTTATATTTGAATTATATTATCATATAGCATAAATACGTCTAATTTGTATATGCCAGAAGTTTTAAACAACTTCGAATAATTTGAATGCATATTGGCTTAATAATATAAATAAATGTAACATAAATATCGATCAATTTTAAATTATAAAACTATTATTAGCATTAAAAAAATCTAAACAAAAACGACCGCGTCACAAAAATGAAAGCCAAGAAGCGAGCTCCTCAAAAGAAGAAAAAAATTGAAATGTTATTGATGATAGGAAGTACAGCCATTAAAAAAGTGATATAAAAAGGACGCCAAGATTTAATAAACAAAAAGTTAAAATTATAATGATGATACATAGTACAGCCATCGAAGAAATTGATATAAACATGCATGGCGTCAAGATTTAATTGTTATAATACTTTTTGTTTAAAATGCATAAACCTATCGATCAATATGGAACATATAGGTATACGTCCAAACTGTAAAATTCATAAAAATATGACATCAAAAATTATGAAAAATTTGTGGCAATGGGACATTTTTACAAAAGCAATGAAACCCACATGAATGCAAAAGTGGTTTTTAAAAGTAAACCAATTTTTATAACATAGTAAAGTAATATTATACCATTGCCAAGAATTTTTCATTACTTTTGTTGTCATGTTTTTATGAATTTTACAGTTTAGACGTATACTTATGTTCCATATTGATCTACTATACATTTATGCATTTTAAACAGAAAGTATTGTAACAATTATATCTTGGCGCCATGTTTATATCAATTTTTTCAATAGCTGTACAATGTATCATCATTATAATTTTAACTTTTTGTTTTTTAAATCCTGGCGTCCTCTTTATATCACTTTTTAATAGCTGTACTTCCTATCATCAATAACATTTCAACGTTTTTCTTTTGATAAGCTCGTTTCTAGGCTTTCATTTTTGCGACGCGGTCGTTTTTGTTTAGGTAAAAATAAGAAGAAGAAGAAGAAGAAGAAAAAACAATTTTTTATCGAAATTTACCTTTTCAAAAAGTATCTATAAACCTTTTAAAAAGTTAATCTTAGGTGCATTTTGTTCCTAAACGCTGTCGATTACACTGATACCAAAAACATGCCTTTTAGTGCATTCTAGCCTGATTTATTAGCGGTCAAAAATGGGCCTATTCAGTATATCAACATAAAAGTTTGGTTGAAACCAAGGTAATTAACCAAACTAACCCTTAATTATTAATGACGATCATTTATTTAGGTTCGAAGTAATGTCAATACTGCATGTCAAATATATGAGATACATAATAATTCATATACCTATATGTTGAAACATATATTAATACTTAATATATTTTAATAATTTAATAATATAATATTGCATTATAATATGCTTTTATTAGAAATGAGTTTCAATATTAAAAAAAAATTATATCTCCTTTAAGCTATATGTTAGCGAAATACATTATTAAACTGTAGCATTAGATACAGTTCCATTATATTTTTAAAAACAATTTATTGATGCTTGAAAGTTTTAACTCTGAATATATGTGTATATTTATCGTGTGAATTTATGTTCACAGAACATGTGTATATCCTTGTATTGAAGTATAGGAGACATGTCTATACCTATAATTTTTAGTCAATTAAAATATGTGAAATGAATTTACACAAGAAAACGTAATTAATATTGTATAATTTAGATAAAAAGTTGTATTTCATTTCGTTAGTATAGTTAAATTATGTAAATATTTTTAATGTATTCAGTTTGGGATATAATTCACTTATCTCTAACTATCTCTTATCTCTAATTATCTCTTATCACTTAAATAATGGAGGAGCAACGTTCTGAAAATTTGTATCGTTGTTTAATGTATGTAATCAAAATTTGACATTTACAGATACTATCTTTTTTCCTTATTCTTATTATACATATATCTTTTAATTAAAAATTCAGGTATATATGTTAAGTTTTATAATGGAGACATGTCATTTCATCAATTAAGACGTAATTATAGCATATTTTTTCTCGGAAACTAGGTATAGATCTAAAACAATTTCAGTGCCGAATTAATAATTTTCACAAAATAAGAATTATAATGATTTCAATCGATAGTTGATTACTTAGCTAATCATAAAACAAGTAGGTATATATCTTTCTTGTAGCAATTTATCTTCTAATGTTCTGTTACATGTGACAAAAAATTATTGTGTAAGAATGAAAAAAATATAATTAAACATCTTTATATATAGACGCAGAAATACATTTATAATTATATAATATATTCTAAAATAAACAATATCATTAAATCTAAGCTAAGAAGCATTTCATTAAATATTGGATATGAATTATAAAGAAAACATGAGGTACTGCATACAACGTGTTAAAAGAGGGATACAAATAATTTAAGTGTAAACACTTTTTTAATCATTGTCTTATTTATTCCAGAAAATAATTTATTTTGATATTTATAATTTACTATATTGATTCATAAGTTTTGGGAGTTTATATAAAGTTAAACAAATATGAAGTTTTAGATTATATATATCGATATTATTCTAAGAATTCTTTTTGAACTAAAACGGCTATTAAAAATATGCAAAATGTGAAGTATCCAACATATTGTTCTATAACTAATTAGCTACAGAAAAAATTCCATGGTAAACGTACAAATTCTCAAAAGAAGGACAATTGCTCAAAAGAAGTTGTAACCGACTAAATATTAACTTTAGTTTAGTATCTAAAATGTTTTCATCGATGTGTATCATAAATTCAAATATTTGAATTGTATAATTCATATGTAAAGTTTGAAAATTTATAAGTTTACCATATACCTAGAATATATATGTTTCAAGTTTACAAATATTTTTCATTTTTATTGATAAATTAAATTATTCTAACTTATATTCCAACCCATATATTCATTGCCAAATCTATCCAATCAATTTATGTGGTAGAAGAAAGAAAAAAAGTAGTAAATACTTTATTTCAATATGATAAAGTATTATAAAAATATACGGTTTAAAGCAATAATAATTCATTCAATCAAGAACAATATAAAACGATTTTACTAAAAAGAAACTTTAGAAATAACTTAACTGAAGGAAGTACTTTCAAATTTCAATGAGTTTCATAACAATGTGAGAAAAATTTTAAGTGATTTTTGAGTTTAGATGGATTTATAATTGGTTTTTCATATAATCTGAATACTAATATGAATACCTATATTTAAATACTCATAGGTGAGAACTTTTGCTTAATTTTATCAAAAATATTTCTGTACTGACAATTAAAATTGTATATGCAAACTCTAAACTGAGATTTGTATAAAAATATATAGCAGTTTCAGAAATAGGTAAGCCTAAATTGAGACTAAATTATTATCTTAAATGTATACATATTAAAATCGAAATAAATTTACGGTTGAGTTCTTCGTTTCTATATTTCTTCTTACGTTTCTACAACACTTTATTTTAAAATTTCACACGCATACAGACTTGAAAGAAAATAAGACGGAGAATTAAAGATTTTCTCATTTTTTGACAGTTAAAATATAACTATCGCAATAATTTCAAATAATATAATTTCGACAATTACATTAAAAGAATATATATATATTACATTTTTACAATATTTATATTATTTATATTTTTATTTTACAATAATATACTTAAATATATATTATAATGTATGATATTAATATAGTGGTTGTAACATTATATTTGAATATTGAAAACCTCTGTAGCTTAGAAAATCAAATGTTATCTTTAAATGCTTATATATTGACACGTATTTTATTTTCTCTGTATTTTATACATTAGGTAAAATAGTAAATACATTTTATGTTGTTGATAGAAATTTCAAGAGAAATGTATGTTACATATTATGTGTAGTGTTACATTATGATATACATATGTATCATCTTTTATTCTTACAAGTCGTATAAATTGAAATAATTTGGTCACTTTAATATCTCTTGTACCTTGTTTAACTATAAGGGGAAACAATTTTGACAGATATTAGAAAGATTATCAATCACTTTCAACACAGGGAAAGACAGAACAGGACCGGTTTCGATCTTATTTGGTCTCATCAGCTGTACATAGTCTCGAGCCAAGCTTCCTCATGATTGCCGTGCAAGCACAATCATTCTAATATTTGTCAATTAATGCAGGCTCACAATGCATTGGAAAGTATTTTAATTGAAAATTAAGAATATACTCAATCATCGTATTTAAGCACGATTAATATTGTTAGCTTTCGCTTGAAGAAGAAATGTCGCGCACCTGTAATCTTTAATTACTTAGAAATCTATTTCCAATTCCTTTTTGTTGGTACATGAACTTTACAATTTTTACCTATTATATTTTATTGGACAAAAAAGATTTAGTTTGGATTTTAGCTAGACCAATTTAAACCACGCGTTTATTTATATTTAGCGAAACCACTAAGTTAACATTTTCTGTTGAAGGTTAGTTTATTGTATAAACTAGTTTTCTTATATTAATTAGTTTGGAACCCCGGTGGCAAGTTTCATTTAAAGATTTGTTCCACTCTATTTTTAAACATAAATAATGTCGAGTTTTTTGCATAAGCAATATATCAAAAAGAATAGTTTACTCTATAGGTATATATGAAACTAAATAGTACTAATATTTTATGTAGAATGTGTTTTACTATTGCCGTATAGGTTCTGTTCTAAAACTAAAACTAACAAACTAATAAATTATTAATTTGAACAATAATATTTCACTATAAAAAGTGTTAACGGATTTTTATAATATTTCAAATAAGATTGATCCTTTAACTTGCAAATTTATGGTTAATTATTTTGCTAAGATAGTTGAAATTTATGGTTGATGTTTGGTACAATTCATTTCAGAGTTAATATTTTTCGCCTGCAATATGCTATTGCATGCACCTAAAACGCAATTACATGATGTATATATATAATTTAATGTGATTAATATTTCTTAACAATTATAAATCAAATTTAATTGTATATATATAGATCGACAGTTTGTTTATAAATTCTATTTTTCTTACTAACAAAATGGTTTAAATACAATTATTAGCTCTTTTGTAGATAACATTCTTGACCATTTATTTTCTATAAACGAGGGTTAACCTTTTGACTTTCTTTAAAGAAGGGGATAGATATTCACATACATAGATATTTAGGCTTTATAAATAATAACGCATTTGATTGATTTATACGGAAATATTTTTGAATAAGATAATCTTAATAAACATCAATATCAACCTTTTAACATTTTTTATTCAATTGTATTTCTTATTTAACATAAATAAAACTTTAATTGACAATAAACTATTAAACAATGTTTACTACAGAAAAATCTAATATATTAGTTATGTCAACTATTCACTGATATAAATTAGTATTTATTTGATTTATCTTCTTCTACCAGGGTGTTTACAGGGGACTTATAATATAAAATATAGAAAATGAGTTATACAGATAAGATTTTCTATGCTTGTAGAAAAGACTATTTTCTATGAAGTTTTTGTTTAACTAACATCAGAAGAAGCTCAAGCATTAAGAAATAAATAGTTTTTTCTAAATATTCTGTGTTTATTTTATTCGCGTTCTTTTTAAATGTATTTCAAATTTATCACATCTACGCAGCGCTTACCTAGGACGTCCATAAAGTTGATAGTACTCATTGAGCCTTCGAATATAGTCCTCGAGTTCTTTAGCATCTGAGAAGATGGCCTCGTCATCTTGAGAGTTGCCCTCTGATCCTGATAATGCCGAGGGGTCCGCCGATGTGAGCACGCTGCAGTACACAAGTCCAAACAAGAGGATCAGACCGGACCAACGCAAGATCGGCGAAAGCTGCTTTGGAAAGAGCATGATTCCGCGTGTGAGGGATAGCGAAGGAGGACTGTATGAATTTCTTAAAGTTTTGAGGCGTGCGCTTTTGACGCTGTTGGACTTGTGAGAGCGTGGAAGGCAAGTTACAGTGGCCTCTGGTCGAGTCAGTTTTGATATTTATTGCAAATTTCTACGAACCTCCTTCCCTTCTTACTTCAATTTTTTCTTTCTAAAATCCTTCTGCGCTGATTTTGATTGGTTGAGAGTTGTGAAGCAAGTTGAAGAGCGCTTATTTCATTTGGTTGGCTGTATCGACAACTTGCAATTTATATGTAATCTTACCTACCATTTATTAGAGGTGAAAAGTTGATGTAGATTTGTCTTTGTATTACGGTGTGATTGTATCTAACACACTAATTTATATTTTAGTATTGCTTCTTTTTTGCCATGCTTATCAAGCATTTTAATCTGAACATTTATTTATGCAACATAAATTGAATATTATTTATTTGAACTTTATTAGTGATATATTTAGTTTGTTTCTCATTTGGAATAATCCTCAGTATATTGTAATAAGAAAAAATATATTATTGAAATGTATGAGCAAAAGCAAACCATATGTGTATATATATATCAGTATCAACTTTACCACTATCTTAAAACTTATTATTAGTATTAGGTACATAGTACTAAGTACATATATAGGTGGAACACCTGACAAGATCTCTTCTAGTGATAAACAGAATACTCAAGACACAATGAATTATTGTAATGAATAATACACAGGTTTATTATTTGTTGAAAAGATGCGTTACCCTGACAAAGATATTTTAATAAAAATACGTACATATGTTAAAATTCTTATAATAAAATGCAGGTGTTATGCACCTATACGGACAAGAAAACCTTGTAGAATTTGATTTTCCTTTTAAGTTAATATCATAGATATCTAGATACTACAGGGTGATTCATAAGTCCCTATACGACATAGAATTATATAAAAATACTATCTATTTACTTCATTTGTTATTAGTTTTACATCTATGGTTACTGTCATAGACAGAATTTTATATAAATAATATCTATTTTACGTCCTTTACATCATTTGTCATTAGTTTTATATCTATGGTTACTGTCTATGGTAAATCAATCATTTATTTAAATAGATTTCAAATAATAATATTGTATTATTGCATTATGACTGACCAGAGTACCTATACATACCTTAGAGTTTCAAATTTTAGCTGCTGTATGGTATCATGAATCTGACAAAAACATAGCAGTAGTGAGACAATTAAAAAAACTATTACGGGATAGATTTAATGGTGAGCCACCAGACATGCGTATTACTAAAACGTGGTAGGAGAAGTTG
>JAYRBW010147643.1:0-14581 GCA_036023295.1 Invenusta paracnida | reverse complement strand
CCTCCCTCTAGCATTGAAAAGAATACAGCTCTTTCATTGGTGCTCCATTGTGCTGACATCGCACATCCTGCCAAAGACTGGAATCTGCACTATCGGTGGACAAATCAACTTTTGGAAGAATTCTTTCAGCAGGTCAATAACTAATCAATAAATAATCACAGTCGATAAAAAAATTATAAATCTACCTTAATTTTTTAGAAAAATTTATTTAAAAAAAATCAAGTATTTAGTGATATTAAAGAAGGATAAGATTATATCAGTCAGCAATAATATTAACAGTTTCTATAAAGCGATAAGACCCAACGTCCAATCAGAAATCAGTGTTTACAGTCATAAAATCAGGTGACATAATTTAGAACGTTATTAAACTTGATAAAAACTTAATATCTCGAAGGATAGTTTATCCAGCTTAGCATTAGAATATTAAACTCTATTTTATTAAAAATAAAATAATATTTATTTATTTAGAGAAGCACACTTAAAATGTAGCTAAACTCTGGAAAATATCTCTCATTAAGAGGCATTTTAATTTTACATTCAACAAGTAAACTCTGCCGTCCAATGAAAGCTTCGTATGTCATATTGCTATGCATGTCGTCTCTATGGATTTATAACTTTTAGAAGTATATTGCATCGATATTGTATCTAATACATCAAAGAAAAAGAAACAAAATAGAAGAAATTGGCACACTTTAGACATATTTGTGTATGATTAATGTATTTAATAATGTTAACAACACTAGACATTTTAAAATTTGAATTGTATTGAAATAAATTTCAATTTGTACAATTTCCATGTGTCACTTATATTTTGCCAAACGTCATCATAATTCATTTTAATAGGCCTAATTTTAAAAAATATAATTCATTTATTACTTCATACAATTCACTGGTTCCAATAATAAACTTGAACAGGAACTCAATTAAATGTATTAAAACAAATATGTGCTCGTATATTACAAGAGATTTCTTACTATTAGATGACATATTTGGAAATATATATATATACTAAATGTTTTAAAACAGGAATATAGCATAACGTATTAAGATCCAAATTTAAAAACTCTTCTGTCAAATAAAATTATTATTTCTTTTTGTTGAACATATCCTTTGTAGGTACTAAGCATATACTTTAGCTAACCAGCCAATCAGAACACGCGCCTGTCAAAGTGTAGTTTCGCTTTAGGTTTTGGTTTCGGTAAACAAAGACTCTAGAAGGGTTGATTAGTATAGATTTAGGAGCGTTCTGAAAACTAACAATTTTTCATGTTTTTGAGTTTAAAGGAGAATTGTTTTACTTTGCAATTATATTTTCGTTCAATATTTCAATAATTTTAAGCAGAAAATTGACCAATCAGAAACCTCATGTCCTGCTAGCATTTGATTGGTCAGCTTAAGCTTACTGTATTCTGATTGGATTATGGTTCCACTTCAGTCGAATGCGGAACACATGTAGTGGATTGTCTGGTTATTGATTATAATGTCTTTAGTACCTAGCAAGGAAGAGTAAAGATTTATTTTTACATTCATATTCATATGAAATTTTCTAAAAATGTATAAATTATAATTGTAAAAGCATTAAATTAATCAGAATATTGAAAATGATTAAATGGCATTAAGTATTCAATCGGAATTATAATATAAAAAGGTTCTAAGTATTTCGTAGATCTCTTCTAGTAATAGTTCATTATTCAGAATATATAGTTGTATACATGCAGACATGAACTTTGAGAATTATAACTTAATTTGACGAACATTTTACAATTAACAATATAATATGGCATTTTATGAAAACAATTTGAATAACAAATATTTAAATATTGCTTTTAATGTTTATATATATAGCTTATTAAGTGGATAGCCTTGGGCAGTGTACTAATTTGTTAAACCCATGCTACTTTAAAGTCCATTAAAACACTCTTAAGTCCACCGTCTAAAATCAAAAATTAGTATTTTGTATTGTTTTCCTAAAATATTTCAATATATATGTACATATATTGAATGTAAGCTCTTACATATTGATTGCAAACACAATATCAATGATTTCTTCATAATCGATAATAATGTTTTGTGAATTAATAAAACAACTTGGACAAATTGAACATGACAGCTGCCATATTGGATGGGTCTTTGTTGTGTTTGCAATAATATTGTAATCGATAGCGCTTAAAGGAACCTGCTGATTATTTATTACATTACCTTTGATACGCTTGTAGCTTCAGGTATTAGAAAACAATAACGTTTTATATTATATACAGGGCCGGGCCAGCTTATTCGATATGTCGACGTTTGTCGCACCATGTTTAATTTATAGACTATAGACTTTGCTTTAAAACGATATGTAACATGAGACATTTTATAAAAATATTTAGTATGTCGCACCACGTGCAATTTGGCTGGCCCAGCTCTGATATAGTTACCAGTTTAGTACTTACAATTAATTCATAGAGAACTATGCGTAAGAGATGAAAGTATCAATATTTTCTGTTTAAATCACTTCAGGGGGATTTTGAGCGTCAGAATAATCTTCCCTTTTCTCCATTATGTGATCGAAATAATACGCTGGTGGCCCAGTCCCAAATAGGTGAGTCAGTCCTTTTGTGAAAACAATACAAAACATCTTAATTTGTATAAAGTTCATTAAATATTTCTGCTATACATTTTGTTATTAATTTAAGAATTCGGTCATGAAAAAGCTCGAGCAAATGTATTTTCAGTACAAAGAAACGAGCTTGACATAATAACAAGCGAATCTTGTATCTCTACGCATTTATATTTGACAAAACACAGCTTGAATCCCAATAAAGAGGCACTCCTCATAAAATGTCCAAATAATATGAGAATCTCCTCACTAGCTACTTATAAGTGATAAAGTTGTCCTCATTTCACTTTGACAACACAACTTCCGATTGACATGGCATACTTCTCTCGTCTAGTTGAGGTAAGTTCTTGCTTGATTCTGCTTTCTTCCTGAAAACATGTCGAACTGATTCAACTGGAAATACTATCTTATTCTGTATTAAAATAGAATTAACATTTCACATTTATGCAATAATCTCGAGCGCAAAAATGTATCTACATTTCAATTTGTTTGATTAGTGATAATCAGAAAGTAAATTGCAAAAACAATTCATTTTGTAGCCGAATTGCACGTTACTGTTTGAAATATAGCCTGAATATAATTGATGTTTATAACAAACTGACCTCAGTTTTGAAAATATTTTTAACTGCTCATCAATTCAAGAAGCAAGTTTGTCAATTAAGGTTGTTTTCGTAAATGGCGAACAGTGGTTTCGTAAATACCGTTCTTTAATCGATTTTATACTTCGTTCCTTCAATTGAAGGAACGGTTGAACAGCGGCGCTTGCTTGCGACTGTTTACGTTGTTATAGAAACTGATTAGAGCCAAATATAAAAGTTAGCGAATATAAAAATGATTTTTCAATTTCAAGTGTTAAATAAAATAATCTCAACAGACGCATCTAATGAGAATCATGCGCTCTCATATCTGTCACAATTTGAGTAAAGCATTTATAGAAGTAATTTCTGATGTGTTTGATAAAATGACAATTATACTAAATTACTAAATAAATAAGTTAAAGTACCTATAATAGAAAATATTATTTTAATTAAACTTTTTACTTTATTGTCTTTAATAGAGAAGTATTTAAAAACATTATTAAAATAAATATATATAATATAAAAAGGGTGCCATATGCGATCTTAATATTTTAATAAATGTGTTTCTCACAAGCATAAACCACTGCGGGACCGGTTTCGATCTGGTTGGATCTCATCAGCTACAGGCAGGTTTGAACCTGGGTCGCCGGGAACTGACTAGTTAACAAACTGACTAGTACTTAACTGTCAAGTTAAGCACTTGATCGCTTATGTATTACGGAAGTAATAAATAAGATAAATATATAAAATATTAAGATCGCATATGGCACCCTTTATCATTAATAAATTGACAGTTTTATAGAAATAAATAATCATTTTTCTTTAAAATATAAAAACAGTTTTTACTATATACAAATTAAAAAATTATTTGCATAACTCACTACTAAATTTTTGTAGAACTGTTGTTACTTTTATTATCTTATACTTTAGATACTGGTAGGGATATTAAACTAATTGGCTTATTTAAAAACTACTAATTAACTTATTAATTAAATATAATATTAACATGGTAAGTTATGTTATAAATAATGTTACTGACACGGGTTCATCTAATAATATTATGTTTTTTTTTTAGAGTGTTCTCTTTGTAAATTAGAATGTTCCCTTAATAATAGTATATTTCCGCTAAGAGTTATTTATGGTTTAGTCTGTACATATTTAGACTGTACATGTATAAGTATGTACACAAGATGTCTGAGTCTATCAAGTTTTTATATTTATATAATATAAAAACTTAGTATAGACTAAAAACCATCGTAATCTCTATAAGGAATTCATTTATTGGAAATTAAATGCTAATTTATAGGTGTTTTAGTAATTATTTCTTTCGGTGTATAATATATACTCGATCTAAACAACACTTATGGGCACATCCAACTCGATAATCTTATTCTTTCATTTATTTTCTTGCTATATATATATGGTATATGGTATATGGGATCATTTTCAGACAAAACCTATTTAGAAGTCTCTTATTGGGTCTAAAAATATTAAAACTGGTAGGTACAGCTAGGTACACACTCGTTTTGTATTACCTTACCTATATAATGATACTAGTGACACCTGAAATTAACAACTATATGGATTCCTACCAGGTAAACCGTAATCGAATTTTTGTTCAGCTCACTTGGTTACATCTCATTCTATTGTAATATCACCTTTCTATTCAGTTCTGACTGTAAAATAACACCGATCTTTGTAAGTGTGTATGTAGCCAAAAACATAGGGAAAATAATTGTGGTACAAGACACTTTTTTAATACCTACCTTTTCAATAATAGGGTTTCAATCTCTTCGTTACAGTTTAATATGCTTCGCTGCTAGAATGATTGTAAGGGTATAACCTTAATACATAATTTATTTCGCGTTTTGGTCGGTTCGCTGTTTTTTTGTTGTTTGTGTAGATATACTAATATTATTAATATTTTCGAGTTTTGCTTCAAATATTGAATAAGGTATTGAATTATACGCCTTCGAACGTGTAAAAGGTTTAAACAACCACAATAAAGTATTACCATCTGAGGTGATTCATGGTCTCATGATGTATGACTACATATATACATATCTATCTTTCAGCCAGCCATTTATGTTTGTATATATTTATATTGTATATATTTTATTTTATAGATGTTTATTTTATATTTATATGTATGTATAATTAATAAAAAATATAAATTTGTGAAATTTCTTTATCATAAATATACAATAAATCTACTTTATAAATAATATTTGAATACACGTATTCCTACATTTCTTATGTAGAAAGGTATGACAATATTATGTACATAGTTACTTGGTGTTTCCTATAAAGTATTGATATTTAAAGTTGCAACTCTTCTTGATCATTGAAAATAGTTTGATACTATTGTTTTCTTACCTTAAAATTTAGTAAAATAATGCCTTACATTCAGTATCTCTTAAATAGTAAATGTGGTATATATAAGTTTTAGATACAAATGTAGTTAACTATATTTTATAAATTCTTGTGACATATTAAAAATTGTTTAAGTTTCGATGAGTTATCTTACAATTATGAAAAGAATACTACAGTACTTATTTATTTATTATCCATTTATTCAAATGCCATTGAAAAACAAAGATTTTTTTGTATCAATAAAGATTCACAGCGCGATGCATATAAAATCAATAAGAGTCAAAACTTGGTCTATAATTACTCTATGGTGAATCCAATGTTGAATCTACAATTGTTGGTGTTGGCATCATTTTCAAAAGAGCGTTGCACGGAATACTTGGATAAAAAAAAAGATGATAAGGAAAAAAGAGGATAACTTGAAGCAATTACCCAAGAAGAAATTGAGGAATTGAAAACAAAGAAACGTTGACTGGACTTTGAAATCAAAGAGCTTCAAAAGCAGATTGATTCATTATGTGATTGTGCTCTTGTGCTAAAAACTCCAAAATAGCATATTGTCAAACTAGGCTTTATTAGAAGAATCTGAAAAGTCTACGAGTACAATTAAATCAAAGAGACTTACATATGAATAGTAATTTAATTGTACCTTTGTACCACTGAACTTTTATTATATTTTGTAACAGAATACTTAATATATTTTATAACAAAGAGCTTTTATTATACCTATTTTTAAAAACACAACTTTTTCTATATTCTTACCACACATACAAGTATATGTACAATAATATCAGATTGTATAATTAAGAAAAACGATCGGCATTTTTAGTCTTTTTGGGTCATCAAATTTATGGAAGGTCCTTAAAAGACTCCAATGCGATCCTGAACCAACCCTGGTTAAATAGACCGATCGACGAATGTACAGTGGAAACAATTTCAAGAGAATTCATTAGAAGAGCTCGTGGGGCCGACCATCCGAGTTGGTGTTGCTGGAATTTGAGGCCCAAACTACATCACAGAAGTGAAATACGAGACTGGTGACAAGGGGTCTACGTTCCCGAACATCCAAGCATCTTGAGTACCGTCGAAACTGGCATATCCGCGCATTCGATCGATGTGTGACCTTGGTGATGTCATGTTGATCCCGTATTAAGTTATTAGAGACTGTTATGCCTAGTATGTTTACAGAGTTTATGGTAAAAAAGTTCAGTTTTAGCTGTATAACGTGTTCGTCGAATCTTGCTGTGTACTACTCTATTAATTAACATTCTTTATCTTAGGAGAGTGAATCCTAACCACTACATCAATAATTTGTTTCAATTATTTGTTTTAAGATATAACTAACTTATACATATTATGTTTGCAACAATTATATTTACAATTTAATTAGTATAGTACAGTGTCAGTTATGTAGCGTCACCTTTTACCACCGATTTACTTGTTTCCATCGCCAGACGGGAACAGCTACAGTGCCGGAAGAAGATGACACAGTCGCTGATCTGGACGCCGAAACTGAGGCAGTCCGTTTAATCCAAGAGTACGGGATCACAGAGGAGCACATGGAGTCGGCCCAGGATCAGGCCTCCCGGAGTCAGGTGACCGGGGTCTACCGCATCATGCTCCACCGAGTCCACCGGAATCGACGGCCGAGTCACATGGTGACGAACGGCCTGCCTCACAGTCTCTCTGATCCGGAGTTGGCTCGGAGGGCTCCGGCAGCCGCGAAGGGCAAGAAGACTGCTAGTGGGGGGAGTGCAGGAAGTGGGGGAAACCCCACGGGGAAGATGAGCAAAGTCTGTAGCCTCCTCTAGACTCAAGGTGTTTACTAGTCGCCATTCTAGTCAAGAGTATTTACTGTGTCGCCACAATAGTGATAAAGAAACAAATAATTTCGACAAACGATGCAAAATTTCCGTAACAGTAAAATAATAGTTTTACTTTTTAAAATAAAAATTACATTAAGCGGCTATAGATATAGGTTTTGAACCACTAGCATATAGTTGTTATATATTAATTTCGCTAAACACATAAATAGTTGTCTATTAGTGTCTTTTAGTCCAATAGTAACTCCTTTAGCACGATGAAATAAATGTAGTAGATATAGTGAATACTCAGTCTTGTTTATCAATTTTCTCACATTTGATATAAACTGGCGGAAAGGAAGGAGTACCAGGAGGTGATGATAAGTGCTTTCTCAAGTTTTATTAATGTGTAGAGACTCTATTCCTAAAAGAATGAAATGTACATTATAATTTGAAGTATTTTTATTTAGTAGAAATGAACAAAGCGGATAACGCTATTCATCAAGAATAGTGTTACTATTCGAGTGAATGCTTCTGAATAATTAATTCCAATGTCAACTTTACTAATTGCACTCTCTAAGATTAGTAAAGTGAGCATAACTCTTTTCATGTTACTTTTACTAATCGGACACATAGATAACTTTACTTGAGAGTCGTACACGCGTTCAAGTCAACTTGATATGCCGGCTTGACGAAGTAATATGCGCTTTGCATAAACAATAATAAGTTATAGAATCGTTTAAATCTTCAGCTTCACGTTTGCAAATTGATCACATGTTACATGTTTTTAAAGCAATAACATTTTTGCTTGACATAAAATATTTAACAAGTTAATCGAGCTGGCTTGACCGGGTGGACGGGACATACATCTTAACTATAATATAGAGAACAGATGAGGCGCGTATGCTATTTGAGATTAGTATTCGAGGCCGTTAGGCCGAGGATCTAATCGATAATAGCATAGCGTCGAGTTCTATTCTGTTCTGTGATTTATTAAATTTTACTGTTTATGCACAGGGCAACTATCGTAAGCGAACAAGAATCTCACCCTAGGATGATAAACAAAGAGGTTAATGATTGTTAGTATCCGCATAAAACACAGGAAAAATTCGATTTACTTGTTATAAACTATTTAATTGATTCCATGAACATCTCAAATAGAAACAATTTGACTCTTGGTGAATAGATGGTTTCTGTATTATTGTATCACGATTTCTGATATACCCAGTAATATTGAAGTATTAGCGATTGGGTATCCTACCTAAATGACTGTTGCCGTATTACAGGTATACAAGATATTATATTGACTGTATATTATTGCGTACATCAAATGATATTTTAAAACTGGTCACTAATTTTACCAAAACTTGTAAATATATCCACAAGTATAACTACATATATTATATCCACGTACACAAATACATACGATGTTATTATTTTACACTATTATTTGGTAATATCATGCTATATACATACATATGTTTTAATTTTGTCGATTTGTTCTTTATTTAATTATTCTTTTAATATTATAGTGTACGTTTTGTGTACAAAATATTCCAGTTTATTTTGTGAAATTATTTATTTATTTTACTATTACTACCATTTTTCAACACGGTAGAAGTCAACTTTAGTTTTAGACTGTAAATACACATACTTAACATATCTTATTTTAAATTGCTCACTAATGCTTTTGTTTTCAGACTGTCGACATGTGTGCTTTGAATATATTTCTCAACTTTGTTTTGCTTGCAAGTGAGCTATTTCGTAGTGAACAAGAACACTGCGCTCAATTGACGCATCTTAGCGCACCAATATATGTATAAACATATGTATATAAAATATTATATTGATTTTTTAAATCATTTTCTGTGCACAACTCCTCGTTTGGTGTGTTTAAAAGTATTTCAGATTTTTTAGATTTTTTAGAACTACCATGTTCATCTTGCCTTTATATTGCTCAAATGTTATAGATGTTCACCAATTATATAAGACTACGTCCACTTTATTTGTTTATATCATGTATTACTGACATTTCATTTTGGACACGTGTAATTAATTGAACTAGTCGTATTTCTCTTTTTCTCTGACCAAATTTCCTCTAGCCTCCAATGTTCTTCAAGCACATTTGTTTAAAAAATACATATCATATAACCTGCCTTTATCGATCACCTAACACACTTACAATGATAGACCAGTTTACTTTATTTACCCAGTATATACACTTACAAGGTGTTCTAAATATTATGTAAAAAGTTTTGACATATCAATATACGTATATTTTATATATATACATATGATGTACACTATAATATATACAATGGATTTATATAGTCGTTTTATTCGTCAGATTTTTTTGCTGCATTTTCAAGATTTTTAAAGTTTACTTTCTTCCACACACACACACACACACCTAGACTTCCTATTGAGGATGGATACCTCACATGATATCCTGCTCAATTATTGAAAACCTCTCAAATCAATGTAATAATTCAATTCGGCTTTCTCTTATTTTCATTACTTTAAATGAAAAATTAAAAGATGTTGTTTAAATTCCTATGCGGATGTCTTTTTCGATTTTATATTGCTTTAACTATGCAAATTAACTGTCGTTTCGTTCAAGACGAATGAACAATGCGTAACTAACATGTTTTTGTTTTATCAAAAGAACACTTTGAAAGTTAAGATTATTTTTAAATTATTCGGTTTATTTGAGTAAATTAAAATTAAATATTTAAAGAATAATTTCAGCATTACACTTTCAGTCTTTTATGATTGACATAATATTATACAAATAGTAAATTATATTATATTATATACAATTTTAGATCCATTATATTCAAATTAGAAACCAGTTATAAACACTATAATATAGGGTTTAAATATTTTGATATGTTTTTGTAGTACTTTTATAACTAAATATACATACAATTACAAACGAACATAATTGTGGATAATAAGAGAACTATTGTGTCGACCAAGTTTTTTTACGTTGAATTATTTGAAGTCTTCAAAAATATTGCATTTTACTTTGTGGTGATTATTTTATTCTACTCTTTTAGCTAGATATTTCTGAATGACAAATTTATGATTTTCTGTCATTTCCATATTTTTTGTTAACCCAACGTATTCAATGCCGTATACTGACTTAATGAATAGCGGCAATTGTATGGCTGTGCTTTATTTTGCGTTGTTAAATTTTATCAGATGTTTGTATTTTTGTTTGCGCACTATTACCTGTATACCTTTTTAGTTCATGGTGGATTCTTGCCAAAGAATTTTTGCACATATTACTATTATTTATAAATGGATTACATTCTTAGTAATGTCACAAAGCATTTTAAATTGGATGAAGTTTCTAATGATCAAGTCGTTTCATATTAAATATAATATATTGACTTATTCATTACACATTATATGTGAAAATGTATATTAATACCATTTACTACTACAATACTTCGAAGTAATATAAATCTACTGAATGAAAAAAGGTAGGAAAATATTATGTTACCAACAGTTTTGTTGGAGCATTACATCCTCCCAATTAACAGTTAAACTGATATTATTATTATGGTATAATAGTTTTGCATACTTTTTTTCTTTATTGTATTTTAATTTTGTTTTTTACTCGAAACGATGATATCCATATAGTTTCCCCCAAAACTGTATTAATTGACAGAATTTGTATTTTATTTGCCATATTATATAACACGTTTTCCTATAACTTTTAAACACAGAGAACACATTCTTTATTTAATATGTTTTCTTCGTCAAGGTTCTTCATCGTTCATTATATGCTTTCTTTATTTTCATATAAAATCATTACATACACAGATATACACATATTATACACATATATGTAAGCGATGTGATCATATTTCTTAACTCAACTTACGATTTTGGCTAGTTGTCTTCAAATATAGTTAAATCAGAACAATTTTACATCTAATCTCTTTTCCGCTCAATTTATTAAATATGTTTTAATTTGTTAAGATCTAAAATACCTTCATTAACCAATTATTTTACTCATTAATGTATCATACGTAATATTTCATTAGCTGCATATTACGTGCAGTTCAATATTAAAATATCATTGGTATTTTTTAAAGCTTATTTTACATAATAATACATAATACATTAATATTTATTTTTAAAAGGATATCCTAAATTATCCATATTATTTTATGCAATATTTCATGAAAAGTGCACTTTAAGTAGTATTATATACAAACTATAATTTATATAATGAATCATCATGTTTGCTGTCTCCTTAAATATTTTTGTTTGTCTTTAATCTTGTGTTAATCTTGTTTAATCTTATGTTAAAAGCTTGTGTTATTTTCTTGCAATAGTTTTAGGTATAAAAGCGCCACGGTTAAATTATACATTATATTTTTTTGATGTTTTAAATCTATTTTTGTACTATCATGCCGAATTTTGAACCACTGAATGTAATTCACGAATTAAACGTGTGTGTTATTACCTACTCATGCCTTATGTTGTTTTACTTAAACTAAGGCTTTTCATCTATATACTATAGGGTGCTTCGTAATTAATTTAGTTTTTAGGAATAGTCAATGTAATTAAAAATTGTATATTTACAGTAACAGTTCATTGAGTTAAATACAGATCATAAAGTAATATGCAGGGTAGGTATTTACAAGTAATGTTGATCATTCTGAATTGAATAATTATTTGGAAAACCTTGATTATCTTATCGAATGCGCGTTGCATCATGTTAGCTGTGAAGCTTGGCAGTTCAGTCGATAAAATGTTAAGAAAATCTTCCCTCTCAATAAAGTTTTCCTTTCTTGCTCTGAATACAAAACAGTCGCACAAGTTTGTGTCGGGGCTGTATGGAGATTACTTCAATAGGCAAATGTTTTTTTTTCATTTAAGTCCATTGTCTGTCTTGAGATATGGGATATGGCATTATCTTGTATTAACTTCATGTTCTCAATCGTATATTACCATTTTCTTAAAAATATTGCTTCATTTCACTTAAAACTGAATGTAGTTTTCAATGTTTCTGTTATCATCGGCTATTTTAAAGTATTGAAAACTTGAGAGAGAAATGGCAACATAAACAAAACATTTTTCTTCAATCAGTTTGCAGGCGTCTGTGAGTGCAGACGATCTCCACCTGGAACAACTCATGAACCCGTCATTTTTTTTAGTATAAATTAAGGTATCAACCAAAAAACCATTTCTCATCAATAGAGACAATATTGGCTTTTGTGATTCTGTATTGGAAAGCCAGCAACATATCTTCACATCGTTGTATTAGCTGTTGGTAGACATCAGTGAGGTAATTCGCGGGACTCATTTGTTTTCATCCATTTATCTCAAGATCTTCGATTAAAATACGGTAAATCATTCTGTCGTTTAAATTATGTATACTTGCAAGTCTTTTCTTACTTAAATTGCTATTATCCTCAATTGCTTCAGAAACCTGGGCGATTGTCTTTCTTCTGATTTCACTTATCAGTTCTTGACCAGAAGTCCGTCCAAAATCTATTTTTGTGTAATTTTTTAATTCTTTCATGACTTGCTGAACTCTTGGCAAATTTATTTACACATTCCTGTGCAAAGGCTGTTTCTAAGACGTTAATATGAATATACATCGATTCTTTATAAATATCTATATATAAATAGTCTTCTATAAAAATATATGCTTACATAAAATTATTTAGATTCAGAAAATTCAATATTAAAGAACGAAATTAATTACGAATCACCCTATATTTCTAGAAGGTAGTCCTGGTTAAAGAATTTAACATAAAAGGGTAGTTGGTCTTAATTCAATATTTAACTATTATTTACAAGTAAGCATGTATTCGTAGGTAAAGTATAAATATTTATTGTATTTTTTATAATGTACATATTTGGCGCCATACAATGACAACCATATATTCAATACCTCTCAATAAAGATATTTGAACTTTTAATTGAATTTAAAATCAGGAATCATTCATTTAATAAGATTATTTTAGATTATGTAATAATTACATTAATGAATTATCAAAATAATTTATTAAAAATATATACTCATGATCTTTAGCAAATAAGAATCCGATATCATGGGAGTGAAATGGATAATGTTGAAATATGTCCGGCTTATAAAAATAGTTATTATACCATAATAACGATTAAGTTAAATATAGGATAATATTATAGAATCGCTAGCGAGTAATTTGGTCAAAATCTATTTATGTTCTTAAATATCATATTTCGAGTATTACGTAACCTATTGTACCTCTCACATTTTGCTTCTATTGCTCTGTCTTAGTAAGTTTTACTTTATCGTTATTATGTAATAACAGTTTGTATATAGTCTATCTTATTTCAATATTATTTCATATCCTATATGTTGATTTTATATTAGGATCAGCACTTTTAAGAATAATTTGAAATATGTACCAAATCATAAATGTACACAAAATATATGAATACATAGGTTTTCCCATAGAGTAATTATACATATACATACTGTATACATATTATACATCATGTATAATTACTCTATGGGTTTTCCAAGCTAAATTTCGACATCGTTTAAAACAAATGTAAATCACATTGTGAAATCAAATTTCAATTGTCGGAACGTACGCGATACTAGGCAATTTATTTAATTCAAATGCTACATGATTATTTCAAATAAGTAGCGCATTATTTATAATATTTCAGATTCTATTACCTATGGTCTGTAATAGTATATGAATCAGACTATTCGGGAATAATAAATAATAAATTCTGTAAATAAATAAAACTTTATTAAAATTAGGGTAAACTCAATATATGTGTGTAACAAGCTATATAGCTACATACTTAACAGTATAAAAATGCAATCTTAAAGTTACATTTTAAAAGAGGGTGGGTAGCCAAGTGGGTATATATTATATATTCTATCTTCAAACATGAAGGCAGCTAGTTTGCACTCAGGTAGATACTAAATGCTTTAACAATCCTGATTTGCGCTGCAGCTTGAAATAATAAAAAACGACAGATTCATAAAAATTCATCCAATAATAAGATAACATATTGCCATGTATATTGAGATAATGTCCATTCAAAAAATGGACAGTCAAAGGGTAGTCAATAAAAGATTGTAATATTAAAATTGACGCCAAGAAGATGTGCATTATTTAAATAGTAATTATTATTAGCCAAAAATGACAAAAAGTGTGTTAGCTCATATCATAAAAGAATTGAAATAAGCGTAAAATGTGTTA
>JAYRBW010147632.1:0-14581 GCA_036023295.1 Invenusta paracnida | reverse complement strand
GCGCATTCTAATTGCTATCCATAGAATTCATAGAAAAAAATTACGTTCCTTCATTAGAAAAGTCCATTTCTATACTCAGATATCTATTGACACTCGATCACTTCGCTCTCTCGTGTTAATAGATATCCTGAGACTTTTCTAATTTCTGGAAAATAATCATAAAACAATATCTTTAAAAATTAAATATTATTAAATTTATTAATTTTAAAGCTAATTAATTGTATTTATAACCTATTTCGCATTTTCTCCATATTCATAGGTTTTTCCAATTTAATATTAAAAACAAGTTAAATTTATATAGTACATAACAAAATAAGAACACGACAATGTGTTAATAAAAATCAATTCATATATTTAAAAATATACATTTACTTTTTTGCTAGCTATACAAACAATAAATTAGTAAAATATTCTTATGGGTTTTACAAAAAGCTTCATATATGCGGCAATTACGGAAGTATTGATACTAAAACAAGTATGCACATGTAAAATACATGTATAAAGATTAAAAAGGTGCAAATGTTCATTAACTTTTATTCTTAAAGAAACATCAATCAATTTGATATTCGTAATCAGTTTTGTAAAATAAATAGTAAAATATAGAAATACTAAAGTTTAGGTTATGGGAATTGTTCGTATTACACATTATTTAACCAACATAATATACTATATACTGGCTTGGTAAAATATATATTTGGTAAGTTGTATATATATATATGTTGTTTTGATAAAGTATACTACGAAACTTTTTCTTTTCAGTATACCTATGATATTATTTGTCCGTTTTAGAATTTGTACCTTTTACTATAATGGATAAATCACTTAAATTAAATCATTTATTACATAATATAATATAGAGTTAAGGTAATTGTCTACAAAAATCATATAATATATATGTCAGTAAAATAGAAACAATATGTATAAATATCTAAAATATATATAATTACAAATACTACATATAATTCTTACATTGATTTATTTTGAATAAAAATTAAATTTCAGCAGTATATTAATATATTTAGATAGAAGTATTTCTAAATTACTCATTATTATATAAAACATATCAAATATCCCAGAAAGTAAAATATAGTCAGTTATACAGTTATGTATGTAAGCTATTTTCAAAATATTCAAGTTATCATCAATAACTAAATATTGAAAGGCGTAAACCTATAGAACAAATTAATAGATATAAGAAACGTAGACAAAAAATATTATTTCAATCAAAGTTGTACAATTTCATGATTCACAAAAACTTATAAATATTCATATAACTTAATGTGTGCTTCAAAAAATTATGTGCATATAAAAATGTTAAATAATAACTTTAAATAAATAGTATAATATTCTTCCTCTAAAGAACACCAATGTGTAAAATAAACAAAAATACATCAATTCTTTGTAAAATCCAACATAATCATGCATAGTCAATATTTCAATAGTATCAGTAAAACATCATATGAATCTTTCAAGACAGTCCATTTATATAACAGGAAAGTTATGCTTTCGCTTTAATTGTGTAAATGTAACCAGTTTAGTTAAAAAACAACAACAGAGTAAACGAAAAACAAAGCTTAATCTGAGGAAAATTTTTGTTTTAGATGTTATTTAAGTTTAAAGGCATACTTAAAACAGCTCGTTGTTAAAATAGTGTTGTATTACTTACTTCAACCAAACTAAACAAAACCATTAAAAGTTTTAATTTATAATGCACGATAATGTCTATTTATAAGGCTATTATATATTTTAAAAGTTTTAAAAACAGCCCCGTAATACATTTTTTTTCATGATGATTTGATTATATATATGTATGTATGAAAAAGTTCAAGGTCAACACAGATAGCTAATAGATATCGAGGGAGTAGATTTAAAAAAGATTGTCAATACATACTATCAGCGATGAATAGTATGATCTGACAGATTACAATGATTAAAGACATCGACAGTTTGAAGGCCCCAAGAGTTTTCACTTTAGTAGCAGGTCTCTGTTGGTCACAAAGACCTCCATCTTGTCACATCGCTTTTGTACCGAGCTTCCCAGACGATTCGACTTCCGTGTGAGAAATTGGTCCAATTCGCGTTCACGAGTCCATCTATAAGCACAAGGGATCCGTTAGTTAGAGTGGTTGGAACTTCATTCGCAATACAATACATATTCAGTTCTTTTTATAAATTATATATATATACATATATATTGGTAACATATACCTCGCTAATAATAATGTACAATATAAGACACATTGCATACACGCTTTGTCGGATATATATAATATAACTCTTAATTAATTAGTCGCCATATAGGCTTTAACTAATCAATGGATCATTAGCTCAATGCTGTAGCACAAATCAATTTGCTAAAGTTAGGCGTAAGAACAGGGGTTCGAACTTGCTACCTTCGGGTTTGAAGGCAGGAGTCCAACCCAATTCAGTACATACTCTACAGTACTTTAATAAACTGATTGGCGCTGTAGCATTGAGCTAATTATCGATTGATTAGTTTAAGCCTATGGCGACTAATTACTTAAGATATATATATATATATATACCGGCAAAGCGTGTATGCAATATGTAATTACACATATACTAAATACATATTTGACCATTTTAATCGATAAGAAAATAGAATTGTTTAATAGTAATAATATGCTTATAAAATAACGAGTCAATGAAATAAATTAAGGCTATATAAATTTATGAGGTAAATAATAAAATAGATTACTTGATGCTTTGTCAAAACAAAAAGTAGAGCTAAAGAACATTAAATGAAATAATTAAAACTTGGTAGAAAAGTATTTGATTCTGTATTTTATGTAATATTTCAAAATAAAAAGGTAAGATAAAATTGGGCAAAAATAACATTCCAAAACCTCAGAGTAACAAGAATTCTATAAAAATTATCATATATTATTATCCACACATAATGTGGTTAAGATTATTATTATATACCTGGGAACTGGTCCATGGTTTGATACAGGAATATTTGAAGCGGGCATCTTTTCACCATAGGGAAATTGATTTCTAAAGAGAGAAAAATTACTCGATTGAATACGGATTGAATATCGTATTAAATACAAAATACCCGAGCTAGAATAAACAAAATAATTGTAATTCAGATTTTATGAAAGATGTTAATTGATGAATGAAGATTTAAACAATATATAACCATATATGTATCACAATATTAGTATTACTTTTAATAACGTACTACATATATATATAATAATGCCACAATATATCTTGGTTGTGAAATTTAAAGCTCCACTTGGCATAATTAAAAAACTAATCCCGGTTATTTCATTTATTGCTCCTACTCAACGTTTTAAATATAATGCTTGTCAAAAAGCAGGTTTTTAGGATTATACCAAGTTGCCGTGGGACAGTCCCATTCGACGTTTTCTTGTTAAAGAGGGTTATATTGGTTGTTTATGGGATTGCTCCGTACTTATCTATATTAAAGAAGATTAAAATATTAGAAGACAGAAACACTAAGCATCATAGCTTTGAAGATTTAAATTATTTTTACTCATGCGATAAACTCCTCGTGTAAAAGATCTGCGGTATTATCTCTGCCGAGAGAGGTACATTAGCTTCATACGCCCAGAGCAACAGAATAAAAATAGCGATATTGAAGTGTGTCTAATTATACTCACTCATCGTGTCCTTTCTCGTCGCCAGACTCAGATTTTTCAAGCGTGGGGAACTCAGCCAGAATCATTTTAGGTGTGAGAGTGAGGCCCTCCTCTTCAGGCTGGTCTGCGCCTTCTTCTTCGATCATGTTCTCAGCGTCTTCGTCTGGAAGATCTGCTAGCAGTTCGGGACCTGGAATGTGTGTGCATTGGGATTGCAAAAATACTAAATACAATATCTTTTGAATATTGTATATATGAATATCTTATAGATAAACGATGATAATGTATACATTAATAATTTTTTATTAATTTAATTTTAAGCTAGTTAAAAATCAAAATAAATTCAGCTATGACTAAATATTTGACCGTTGGCCTAATTAATTTCTCTAGACTGAAGACTACTTGATACCTAAAAAGATAACATAATTTAATTGTGTTATGTTATTAAAAATAAAAATCTCACTTTTTATAAAGGTTACATAACAAAATAATTGCAGATAAAAACTTCCACCTAATTAAAGGATATTTTCTTTAGACATTTTGGAATAATAATACATCAAGTTATCGGGGAATCTTTAAGTTAAGGTCATTTTTTGTCAAGTAGTGAATTTTTCTATTTACGTGATGCATGAAAATATCGACTTGCCTTATGCAACCAAAACTAAAATTATGCAGATGTGGTTCAGTAAAATACAAATCTAACTGCTTTGCCTTGTAGTCTATAAGTAGGAAAATGATTTGACCAACCCAAATATCGTAATAGTAACGAAGCGTAAAATAGGCGATTTTAATATTAGATTAATAGTTTAGATCTGTAACGTTTTTCTTTTAAATGCTTGTTTAACTGTACCAAAGATATTACTGTTGCGATTTCTTCTAGGTTCGGCTAATTTTCAACGCTTCTTGACTTACTGGATTAAATTGCAATAACTCATTTCTTTGATCTGTAGTTATGAATGCTATATAAACATAATATTATATATATTCTGTATGACACAGATGAATGTGTTTTAGATATTGAATGATTAAGTGATATAAATACTTGAAGTGAAATAATTGAATTAAAATTGTCGTTCCCAAAAGTTTGTTATAAGTTCAGAAAGTATGAAGTATCATAGTGTTGTGATAATAATTTGTACAGGGAATTTTGTGAAATCATTTAGTCTTAATTGATATATACCGGTATATTTATAGGATCTAATTTATTATATATGAATAGCTTATGGTTTACTGTAATTTAATTTACTGACTATATATAGCGTATCTTTAACTGTCCTAACTTGTTCTATAAATTTGAATGCTTATTTTAGTAATTATCTATATTTCGGTGAGAGACAGCAAATAGGAATCTACCCTTACGACAGTCATTAATTGTTATATTTTGTTATGTATTTCATCGTTAAAAATGTTTAATATCTGTCTTTTTCTGCAGTAATATATTCATAAAGTATTAACAATCCCATGTTGTGTCTGCAATATAATAACTGCGACAACTGCAACTCACCCTCAGCGGGCAGTAGGTCCATCGAAAAAGGATCTCTCCATCGAGGCACCCACACAGCCGTGAGTGTAGCCGCTCCACTGAGTGCGGTCAGGCCGGGAGAAGGGAACTTCCGCCAAGGAGTGGCCCCTCTGATAACCTGGCCTCTGTCGAGGAAGCGGCGTTGTGAGGCGTGTGGAGGGCAGACGGGGACAGTAGGGGCTTGGTAGCGAGGAAGCGGGCACAGGGCAAAGTTGATGTCTGTCTCTGCATAGGGCTCAGGCAACTCGAATACCTGCAGTCCTGGAGCTGGGTTCTGGAGATGAGTTGGTTACAAGAAATATTTAAATATACTGAAAGAATTACATTCTTTATTTTCCTGTTTTTCAATTTCTTTAAGAATGGTTACCAACAGGGTTTATTTGTCGGTTTAAAATGATTTTTTTAATTAATTGGTAGAAACTGGGGCGCAATTTTTGAGAGTATTACCGTAATATGATGTGTTTAAATTAGCAGTCTTTTGTTTTCCATAATGAAATTTGTGAATGACTTGACTATAAAGATATTCTAACCAGAGTTCATTTTATAGTACCAAATAAATAATGTATTAGTTAGCAAGTATTTTTAATTAGCTAATATCTAACCTATAATTATGACAAATGTTCATCTGCAATATCTCCATTGATTAATTAAAATTTATCGATGGAGATAATACAATTGAACATTTTCTTCAAAGATTGTAATTATATATAATTAGTTAAGACCCCTATAATTTATACATACATTTTGGAATATATATACGATATATAACATTTATATATTATTTTTTGCCATATATAGTGTAGCACTATTACTAATCAATCAATTAATCAGTGTGCCATGTTAGTGACGTTGGCGGCAACGATCATATGTTCCGGTCTATTCACGTACAGCCGTATGCTTTCGATTAGCTGACTCTACTGAGCTTTCCCAGAGACACTATTTTAGTATTTTAGCCCTGTTACCACAGCTCATTAATTATCCACAGTGATTATTCCTATCTTTTAAATTTCAAATACCACACATTGATGAAGTTAAATAATAAACAAGTGTACATAAAAAGCGCGAAATCATCTATAGTCACTTCAAAGTTTGTATATATACTTATATATATCCTTTACTTATATGCAATATTAATATTTCACAGCTTATCTTTACGTTGATTTTCAGGAAATACTTCTTATTATATTCTATTTTCTAGTAAATATACCTTTTTACGATTTAGTTTAATGCCAAATACAACATCTCAATATATAGCTGGCAAGCACTATATACTACAAACAAAGGCTTATTCAAAACATCCTGAATAATTAACGGTTAATTTTTATTCCTTTTTTAAATGTTCTTTCTTTCTGTACATATATATATTTCAGAACAATGATATAATATTCTTATGCATCCTTTTTGTGATAGACTCATGAGAAATTATAAAGATCTTTCTACAACTTTTTATTTTCAATATTAAATCTTTATTTTAGTTGAGGCTAAAACCAAACTCAGCAATATTATAGAAAATGAAATAGTAGGCTTATATATGTATGTTAACAATTCGGAATAATATATTTAAGATATCTAATAACATTCTTTGCAGGTGTGTTACCTTTATCTCTAATCCTAACGAAAAAATTTCACGATTAAATTAAAGTATTTTCTTTGACGCCCATCTCGAATAAACCTTTCTACAGCCCTAATATTCACCACGAAATTATTTAATTTTTCTAAATAGTTTTACTACTTGTTGTGTCAGTATTATAGCTTGAGAGAATTGCAATAACGATAATTATTAAATGCTAAAGAGAAAAGAACTCTTTAAAAAGGAGTAGAAATTAACGGATATCTGTAATATAAAAATTTAGTACCTCCAGTTTCATCAACATCTCTTGTATATAACTTTTGAAAAACGAAAAATAAAGTGAATATGAACGTGTGCAAAAAATGCAAACAGATTGTAAAAAAACAATTCTTTAATTACAGTAACTTTATTCTACTTGAAAATTGCTGAGCTTTTCAGAAAACATTTATCGATAGCCGTTAACTTATACATAGAGCTTTCACTCGCTTTTTTCGAATTTTATTCGGTATGTAGAAGTATTGTACAAACAAATACTTAATAAAATATTTATAGTCAATTAAATATGATACATTAGAGCATGATAACAATATATTTATTACTTATCGAATTAAATAAGAAGCATATTAAAAAATACTTAAAGTGGAGTCTAAACTTAATGTGCATGTTGTCATATCAAAAGACACGAAATTAGTAGCCACCTCTTGACAAATTGTAGAAGAAATACATCTATACAGGTTTTCCACATTACTATACGAGTACATTGCTTTTATAATCTAGTAATAAAAGTTTTTTTTCCATAAGTTCCAAATTTTTATCTTGCTTAGGAGTGCCAAACAGTACAAACCACAACATTCTCACGAAAATTTAGATTATAAAATAATTCATTAAAACAGTTAAAAACATAGAAGTAATTTCGAGTATGTATAAAAAATAGTCATATAGATTTCTAGATCATCGGGATGTCCATGAACATAATATAAGGGTACATAACTCTACTTTCGAGTAAGATTTGGAACGGGTAGTTTTTTGTTTGAATTTATTTAAATTGAAATGACATATTTTAAAAATATTAATAAATACATGGAATGCTTCCATGAAATTACTCCGTTTTGAGTTCTCCTATATTCAAACCTGACAAGAACAAATTGAAATATGTACCTTCTTTTCTATAAGTAACTGGTCAGTCTTTGAAACATATTTAATTATTTTAAAATATTAAAGAGAGCGGAGAGTCAAAATCTATCTAAATATTTTTTTAGTTTCGTTGAAAGAATAACTTTTTACCGAAACCCAGCAATATAGATAGAGTGACAACAGATAATATTTTTGAAGCCCTATAGTAAAGAATCTCATGTGTGCGGCAGTAGAGAATTTTATTGAGGGCATAAGTAGAAAATATTATGAAGGGTCGTAGTAAATATTTTTAAGGGCAGTAGCAGAGAAACTAAGAAACTAGGGCTGGAGTATGGAATCTTTTGAAAGGCGTCAGGAAAGAAAATATGAAAAACGGTAGTTGTGAAACTAACAAAGAGATACAGCAGATAATCTTTTGAAAAGCGGAATTAGAGATCCTTATAAATGGGCAGGAGTTGAGATTTTTAAGATGGGCGGCAGTAGAAAATATTTTGGTGTGCGAAAGTAGATATCCTCATCTAGGACGTTAGACGTATAAGTAGATAATCTTAAGAAAGGCGGCAGGCAGATTTGTAAAGAATCGTATTGAGGGCGGCAGTTGAGATTCTTGCAGAAGGCGATAATATAGATTTTGATGCATACAAATATGAGCAGAAGTAGAGATTCTTACAAATTAAAGCATTAGGTATATAGTTTGAAGACGCTATCTATGTTCTACAAAAACTAAAAAGAGTATAGATATAATCTTGTAAAATGCCTTACAAAATTTGGTAACAGAGCCGTTTGAATTCATTAAGGGCATTAATGTTCTTTAGGGGAGGTGCTAGTCTTCCTAAGAGGGGGGTGCCTTGGATGCGAACGCATCCCCTTCTTACGGTTCTGAATATATATTATATTTATTAGTTGAAATAATTTTTTATTTCTTTACAAGAAGATATATAAACTTTTCATTTTAATTAACTAAATGAAACGAATAACTCACGAATATGTGCAATGGGGGATATTCAGCCGGTTTAAAAAGTGCTGCCGGTGCGGTCAGCAGTTCATTCGCTACTGCCCGTTTGATGACGTCAGTAGTCGCAGCTGACTTTCTCGGAGCGGTTTTGACTGCAGCGGTATCTGATTGGTCGTCGACATCCTCCAATAAGAGTGAAGCGGGCAGTGGCAGAACTATTACTTCATCCTAAGTAATAATAAAGAGAACAGAAGAAAAAATAACCTGATTAGAACAATAAAAAAGTTTATTACATATTCATAGACGTAGGAAGAGAAGGGGCCAGTGGCCTCTTCCTGTTGCGCTCTAGAGGGGCCAAATGGCAGATTGGCCCCCCAAAAAAATATCAGTCAAAATTCAATACATTTTTATGTATAAAATTAAAACTATATAATTCAAATCCCCCCTAAATCCCTATGGCAACCCTCAACACTATGCCCCCCCCCCCTGCCTTTAAAATCTTCCTACGTGCCTGATATTAATGTATTAATGAACATACCATGATTTATAATATTCTGATAATTATCATTTTATTCAACTGAATTATGTGGTATGGTATAGCTAAACTTATTATTTTGATATCTGCTATATTGGTGAACATTTATTTCTAATTTATTTAAATTGTTTTTAAATATTTTTAAACTCAAAGAATACTTTATCGAAATATTTTGTTGAAATTTAAGATTCATTTAAAGCTTTGCCAAATTTTCAAAAGTAAATATTTTTATTTTTCCTTTTTATTAATAAAATGTATGTGACTTAATAAAAATAGGTACTTGACATAGGTCAATCAGTTGATTCCATCTAAGTTTTTGTAGCTGAGCATAAAATGATAAATCTTTTCCAATATTAATTTTAAATCATCTTGTCTGAGAGAGTGCGTGTAAAATAGTTCACTAACGAAATAATCACACTTAGCGTGTTCATCTTACGTTTTCTTTGATTGTGAACGCTAGACCAAAGCCATAGCAAAGAAGTTAAAAGCAGTAAACTATTATATAAAACCTATAAACGTAGTTGTTAAATACATGTCTTAGGTTGAAAATACAACTTGAAACAACATTGAAAACAATTAATTAATGTATTTTATGAATACGGTAAGCGAAGAGGAAAAACTTAATAAAATTGGTGATACAATATTATATTAAAAGAAAGTGGAAGTAAAACTCATAAAATAGTTAAAGTAAACACAGTGAATTATGTACAAGTTAAAAGTAGTTTTTAAACTCATAAACATAATTTTTGTTATTCTAGATTACGCAAAGTAAAATGTATTCGATTATCTAATATTTATAGCTAGACTTAATTATTTGCATACTTAAATATTAAACGTTTCAAAACTAAAACAAATATCTAATAATTATTATCGGTAATTTATACAAATAAAATGGAATTATAATTAATCCTATTACAATATTAAATTAATTTTTATAAATCTATTATAAAAAAATAGTTACCAGACATGATCTAGGTAAGTCATGTTTAAAATTAGCATACATTATATAGTAAAATGAATATTAAAAGACTGAAATATTTTAATTATGAGAAGCTATAAATTATTGGTAAAATAAATATATTGTAAATAATTCAAATATACCAAAATTCAAAAACTTACAGAAGGCAAGACATCAACAAAAAGTGGGTTAATTTTTCTGGAATAATGATGATTAGGAGTCACTTTCCGTCGACTACAGCAATATTTATAGCAACACAAAGATTGACGTCCGATGCATAACATTTCGTGAACACCATTATAACTATTTAGAAAGTATACCGGGCACTTACAAACATAGATAGTTAACCTGAAAACATAATGAATCGCTTGTACCCTACGTAAAGATGGTTAATTAGCAGTTAAGTTTGTAAATACCTATGTTTTCAGGTACAAAAGGATAGCACATAATAGGTTTAAATGTCAAGTAAAATAAACAATTTTGTTCAACACCAATATATTATGTTTTCTTAAAAATTAAAAAGTAATAAGCAACACACAACGTAAGAAACAATTTAACAGTCAATCAATAAAGTGGGCTTCTATTTAAACATAAACTAAAAATAAGGTTATAAACAGAAAGTGGCATTGAAATTATTCTAATAAATAACAGAAATCAGTTGGGTAGATTAATCAAATAATGAAACAATAATGTATATGTCATTTAATCTTATAGAAACACTTTAACGGTCTTTTCTAATGGTATGCTATATTTTCAATAGATAGGTATTGTTATAGTTTTTTTTATAAAAAGCATTATTTGTCTTAATACAGTCCAGATTCAAAATCACAAAAAAAGAAGTTATATAAAATAAAATAATTTTAACTTCTTCCCAAAGAAATACAAAATTACATATTTTATAATAAATTTATTAAATATAATTTGCTTCTTTAAATTATTTAATTTTATCCACAATAGATTAAACTCTAATTATGTTTGTTTCATTTTCTGCTTTATATTTTGTACATTAATTTATACATTTTTACAAACAATGCTTCATAAAATAAAAATGATGCATAGAATATCTTTAATTTAAAATTGCGACTTAAGATTTATATTACAAAGATTATACACAAAAACATATTAATCTTAAACACATTTATTAAAATATTCAAAAAATAATTGCTGAGCAAAATGGAAAACTTTTAAATATGATTTATTACCATGTACTATGAATTATGATGATCTTAAATTTAAAATTAATAAAATTCCTAAATATTATATGAAATATGCTATAAAAATATTTCATTAAAATAATATCGAAAAAATGTACCTTTAATTTGCAATTTACATGAATATTAAGAAATTTAAAACCATAAAATGACAAATTTTTAGCAAAAACGATTAATTATATTATCGAAGCAAGCGTCAGACAACCGGTTTAAAAGTTCAAAGTGGTGGTCTTGCGAAACGTAACCAATTTTCGCATTTTTAAGCTATCTGAACTGACCTGAACACCGGATCTGAGCTCTCTAGGCGCGTGTGGAGCCACGTATCCCCGGGAGACGACATGCGTGTCCACGCGCTGATAGTCCTGCAGACGCCACTGCAGCGGAACCGAGAGCGGGAAAAAGGGGACGTGATGTCGAACAGAGACCTCAGTGGGCGCCACTGAGAAGTTGCCTTGGTGACGTGCTTCAGCGGCAGTTATCTGGGGGTTGTCGGCGGTGGGGAAGTTGAGAGTCCCCATTTGACACAGCGGTGGCAGAAGGCGCAGTGCGACATCAGTGGAGTATTGTGTCTTACTATCTGCGGCTTCCACTTCGGCTTCCACTTCGGCTTCGACATTCTGGAGCAGCTCCTCAAAGCATTCCGTGGGATCGAGTTCAGATGTGCTGGTTTTTGGAGGACCTTGATAAGCCCAAACGTTACAATATGAATCAATATATGAAGTTTCTGTTTATTAGCATGTACCGTTTAGGACTTAGTTAATATGGGAATAAAATGTTATTTTATACAAAATAATTAAGTTGGCAATATTCTACTCTTGTTTTCATAATTGCTAAAATGATATTGCAAGTATACTGTTTTTTCTACGAAATATACTTGTATATTTGTTAAACCTGTAAACTTGGTGCCTACTATTTAAATAACAACTGTATCAATTGTACAGCATTCCCAATTATTTACAAAAATGGATAAGTACAACAAATTTTATGGAATTTTTATCGAATAATTTGCATCACATAAAATTATTAATTTGATAGAATTGTCCATGTAGAGGTTTCTATAAATAATAAGTTACAAAAGAGAGTTCTTGCTTTAAAGAATAACTACTAGTGACTTTTAGTCCTGAGAGGCGGTTTTTGTTAAAAAGTAAGCTGAACAGTTTAAATTTAAATAGTAAATTAGATAAACAATATACAGTATACAGGGTGTCCATGCTTTTAGACCAACATTATTTTAGGATATTTTAGGACATTTTCAGTTTTTTTATTATATTTTCTTGTAAATATATAGGCAAGATTTTATACTTTAGGCAGTTTAACGTCTTCTACGGCCAGGACTACAAGAAATGCATTCAATTATTTATATACAGTTTTCACTAACTCATATAGACACTTCGGTTTCTTAAGATTAAAAAATATTATGTATCTACAAAAAATGGTGTATTTAATAAAAAATTCGTGTATAATTCTGGAAATAATGAAATTCATGTGAAATGAAATTACCTCACTGTTTATAATTATACTGAAATAAAATTCAATAAAACAATTTTTTCCTCCACCACAAATTATTTTTAGGATATTTAAGGAGAGTGAAAACCCTGAGTATACGCTTATTTTTTAAAATGACACAAATATAATTATTAAATCTTTTTTATAAAATATGAACATTAATTCCACGAAAAATATAACCAGTTCAAGCTGGAAATAAACTAAATATTATTTTAGACATGCAGTTATTTCATAATTAAGCTTTAGTTTCATTATCAGTATGTATACATAGACGACGACATCCTATATGCTGTCATTCCTATAATGTCAAATAACTCTATAGACTGATTTATTGCCATTGACCAATGAAATAGTGTGAAGCCACACGTCCCTTACCGCCTATCTTTCCCGAGACTAGGTCCTCCCGCATCTGCCGCACTCCACACAGCCTCCGATTGCCCCGCAGAAGGTAGATAACCCTCCATGCAGCCTGACGGAACTGAAGCAGTGCCTCCTGGCGTGCGGGCCACTCGTCATTGGCGAACCGGTCGAATCGAGCACGATCAACGCCCTCACACCCTGCCTCGGCTTCATCTTCAGGGGAACGTACGTGTCGCCAGGGCCTCCCGGCGGCGGCCGAGGAGGTGGGGCCAACGGCGGAGAGCTGTCGGCGGGAGAGCTCTTCGAGAGGATCGGGGTCCCCACGTTTGCTCTGTTTGAGCCGAGTGAAGAAAGAGAGTTCAGAGGAATAGAGTAAGGATGAGAAGAGAGAAGGGAGCCAGGAGAATGGTTAATATGGAGATGAGAGAAATTTGATGAGATGAGTTGAGAGACAAGAAAGAAAAACTGTAGTAAAGAGAAAATGAAAGAGAGAATAGAGAATTGTTATGAGGGAAGAGAAAAGAGAAATGGGTGAAGATAGACGCGATAAAAGAAAAGAGAGAGAAGAGAGAAAAGAGGTGAGAAGTACTATTTTATTTTTATACTACTCATTAGAAGAAGTTAAAAAAACTCGATCAATATTTAGTCCAGAGGCCTACAAATTTAGGGCATTAATTTTACCTTAAAAGTTTTGATATAGCTTATTGTAACATCAGCTTGAATAAAAGGGAATCATGCAATGTTTCATATGTTATGTTAAATATGTTATATTGAGTTTAATCATGTATAAGTAGTAGGGAAAGAGTGGCACGAACTCAGTCACGTGACAGGGGGGGGAGTAGTCTCGACCAATCACGATCGAGTACGGCCAGCCAATGACAGAACAGGAAGAGTATAAAAGAGGCGCGCGCGCTGTTTTAAATCATCCTTCTCTTGCTTACGTTACTAGACGGTCGTCTTCTGCTCGCTCCGCTCTCTCCTCAAGATGTCCAATTTCATTATCGAGCCGTGTCATCTCGACGGCAATGCCTTCTATTATAGTGGGGCCTTACCGTCATGCAAAGATTGGAGAATGCTCAATTCACATAGTTGACCTCTCCACGCTGGATGGTGGTGCCACACTTCTCTTCAAATCTCCGGTCTTTACAAGTTTCAAAGGCCCACTTACCAGCGGAGAGGTTATCGGGTTTCCTCTTCTCAT
>JAYRBW010147621.1:0-14581 GCA_036023295.1 Invenusta paracnida | reverse complement strand
CATAAATAGGATCGTCGCTTATGATAGTATAAGGCTTTGAATATATCATTATCTAACTTGATAAACTGATAAAGTAAAATTGTTCTTAACTACGCTTATCTCATTCATGCAAGTCGCATGACGCCATAAAATGTTACTAATTTGCTATTTTATTTAGAATTAATGTCCTTTACTGCAGATCTGAAAGGCATACATTTGTTGTATATAATATATTAAATATATTGATCCATCTTCCACAGAAGATCAATTAATAATATGATATTGAAATTATACGACACATCTTTACTATAATAACTAAACTATTTCTATGCCTATACTAGCCTTTTATTAGAGTTTCCAAAATGATTCCACTATAGTAGTGAGTCATGCTAGTTTAATAGTAGTAATAATTATGGTATTCAATGGTAGGTACTTATTCGCTTTTTTATTTACTATTCTGAATAATGTACGATTTTATAAGAACTATGGAGAACAATCTTTAGATCACCTAAAATCACCAAAATATGCATAGTTAAATACTATATGTAATCGTCTAAACCAAACATTGAAATTTAAACGAGTATTAAATATTTATGCAAATTCAATTTACTTACAATAACAAAATTAATACTATGATGTGGAATTATATTGGTACTTAAAATAAAAAAATAACAATTGTGTATCTACTAAAATAATACAATATTAGTAAATTAAAATAAATTTATATTCTTATAAATTCATTTATTATTAATAATTAACTTTTTTATAAAATTTGATAGCATTAAAACATTTCTTATAATATTTGAAAAAAAGTAATTTTTATTGTTATACAAGATTATTTCCTCAATCAGATTTTGGACATCACGATAGTTATATAGAACAATTATAAAAATTCACAAAACTGTAAAAAACATTTAAGGTAAAAAATGTGTTTATTATTGTACGTGAACTGATTATGATTTTCTGTATTTTTACTAAAGTTACGTAATTTTACCTACAATAATCTGTTTATTCTTCCAAATGATGAATTTTTCGTAAAAAACACACAATGATAAATAAAATTACGGAATTTATGTAAATATTTTTTACGTTGTTTTCTGTATGAAATTTAAATGCTTCAGTTTTATATTATTGATCTAAAATATTAATTCAAATATGAATTAACATAGATATGAAAAAATATGTAAATATATAAACATTACGAAATTTTAAATTATATAACATTAAAAACTATTGTAATATCTTGGAGTCATCTCTATGTTAAAACTCCGTTCAACAATAAAAATTAAATTATTATTCATCGATATTTATTGCGTAAATTATAGCTAAAATCAATTATTTTAAATCTTCGTGCAACAATGAAATTACATGCACGGAGAAAATAAATTAACAACAATATAACATTTATGGATATAAAAATAATACTATGATATATAAAATAGTCACATATTACCAGTGCGTTTATGTAACATCAGTAGGTATACATTTACCAGATAATTCATTCGAAAGTAATTCTAACATCATTCGTTTTTGCGTCAGCTTCAATTACCATTTTTTGGTGAGATCTCCCTGAAATTGTAAAATGTCTTGTTCTTTGTTTCCTTTGGTATTGTCAACGCGAAGAATTATGGTATTTGTTGTTCTGGAAACTTTACTAAAGTTTCTTCTTTTCGTGAAAGAGAAGTCCTGCGTGACCTACCAAGAAATGCGATTGAAATTTCCGAAGATAGTAGTGGAAAATAATTTGTGTTTATAAATAACTTTCATCACCAAAAATGTCAAAGCATCGTTATCGCCGAAAGAATATGAAAATGTGTCACAAGCACGTATGTATTCCATTGAAAATAATATTACTGTTATTAATTTATTAATTTATTAAAAAAACTAAAAATTAAATTATGATCCTGATCACTCAGAGTTACAAGTTAAATTTAAATCAAATATTAACGATTGATTTAATTTATCGATAAATATAAAGACTGAATACAACGAAATCGCTGTTGAATAGAAACTCTATAATTAATTCATCGATATTACAATAACACTTCTAAAACTGATTTCTCGTGCAAAATCTTTGTGCACTATGTGTACGAAGATTGTTGCACAGAAATCATATATAGAAATGTTATATTATTAAACATAAAAATATTTTTACTATAAGATAAGGTATTATTTAATGTCCAAAAGATTGGAATTCATCATAAGATATAAAATAAAAATTGTACATTTATGAATTGAAAAACAAAGAATCTGTTATATGTATTTTAACGAGAGTAAAATACCATAAAGAACAAATGATTTGCTGTAAGTTCTCCAGTATATGAGACATTCAACCTTTTCTGTTGGGTAAGTATAAAAGTCCAATACACACCAAGCAGGAAAAACTGTTGGGACATTTGGTTTGTATACTAGTCTATCGCAACAGTTTGTACCGCGATAATTTTACACACACCAAAAACTATGTACCATGGATCGGTTGGCTATGTGTGTATTGAACATCGGAACAAACCCTTAATAAATTCTGGTATGTATTGGATATTTCGCCGGCACAAACCATTGGCTCTAGATTTTAGAAATGTTTAAAATCTTTATTAGAAAGGACTATAAATACATAGATACATTGTATTACTATTAATAGACCGCGATGATATCTCCCAAATCCAATAAAGGAGGTTTATATTCTATGATTTTAAGCCAATGATTTGTTCAGACAGACGTGTCAAGCTATTCAAACGGTTGTGATATGCGTCCATAATATATATCTAACTGTGCCAATGCAGAGCTCCATCACTCACCAGGCTGTCCCAACGACTTTTTCAGCTTGGTGTATATCTACTGACTTTAAGTGACACTTAAGTGGAGTGGATAATCAGTGTTTTTAGATTTTTATAGTATATTGGGAATCACAATTGTTGTCACACACCAATCATGTCATCAATACTCTGTTTGCATTTGATTGTTTTTCCTTTTCGTTTGAGAGTTTTCTTCAATTTAGCCTTGACATCACTTGAGCCTGCAGGATACTAGTATTGAATTACATATATTTAAAGAGTCCAGACGGATAAGATATGCATACTTTATGAAAAATAGACTTGGAAACTTTTAGTTATTGGAGAGTACAAATATGATATCATTTACTGTTGGTATTGTTATTATATAATTGATGTGGTCATTCCGTGTACGTTTATTATCAATGAGACATCCCAGATATGTGTAATTCTCAACTATCTATATTTGAGATATAGATATAGGTAGATAGATTGAGATATTAAAATATGTGTGATTCTTTGATAGAAAATCAGGCACATGACTATCTTTTCTAGATTTGTTTAGGTGAAATATTATTTCTTTTTTTTCAATGTTTAAATTAAAAAAATTTAAGTTACACCGGATTTTGTTTCACCATTGTTTGTGATAAATCGAACTACCATTGAGTCATCAGCGTACTTGCTTATTATACAGTGCATTATTCTGTGCTTTGCATGTGTAAACATAAATAGTAAACAGATTTGGGCACAAAACTCAACCTTGTGGAGTTTCTGTGTTATTACAATTAGGTCAGACTTATCAAAGGTTGTTTTCGTATATTGAGACCTGTTTAAAAGGAAGTCTAATATCCATAGCTGTTATTTTTCAGGAACATGGAAGTTGGCAAGATTTTCTATAAGAATGAAAGGTTGAATTATGTTAAAAGCACTAAAAAATCTGTTAAGAGTATTTTGACATAATTTTTGCTACTCTTATTAAGGTTATTGTAAATTGTGTGAAGTTGAGTAAAAATTACATTTTCAGTTCATACGTACGTCTTTCATATAGGCAAATTATAACTTATTCAAAGAGCTTAAATCCATGTAGCTGATGAATTTATTTAATATGCTTCTCTGAAGGCATTTTTCTATTACTGGAGTAAGGGCTACTGCACTTATTTTCATATTCACTGTTTGAATTTTAGCTACGTTTTGTACGTATTGTTTATGAAATTATCTCTGATAGCTTCCATAAATGGAGTAAAGTGTATCTGTTAAAAGATTGATAAAACATATACATATACAAAAACATATAATGAAGCCAAAGCATATTTAACTTCAAGTTCTCATTAATGATGATGTTGTTACGGATATTATTTTCTAGATGTTTTTATACTTTCAAGTTCTTTGTACTGAAGTCATGAATATCAAATCTAGCATATAATTTATTAAGTTTATTTGTATCGAGTTAGATTTGTAGCACTGCTGTTTCTCTTAGACAAGTTGTCTGAGTGAGTTTAATTCATCAAAGGTATTTATTTATTTATCCAAGGTTATATCTCCTTGGTTTATCTAGGTTTAACGAGGTTTATCTATCTCCTATGTTAAACTGAAAACATTCTGCATTTTTATTCTAATTATCTCTTGTGTATCTATATATCTAACAAAAGTATCAAAATTACTATATTATTTATTCAGTCACTATACTATCAATATCAAGAAAATAAATTAAAATCTTTAAATTACAATAATATGCATATAATCTGGTACATGATAAGTTTCTTAAAAGGTTAAAATATTCTCTATAACAATTTAATTAAATTATATACGATGAAAATTATGATATGGTATTTAGATGAACACAGTTTTAGCTGAGTCTCGCTAGTTCCAATCTATGCCTACATTATTTTTACCATTGTACATAAATATATTTGTGTAAAGAATATCCTATATATTGTTTAATCTTTATTTTTTTAAATTGTAATTTTTCTTAAAATTTGCTAGTTTTTAAATGACAGTTGTAAATAATAAATTTAGAATATTATATTATCCTCTCTTAATTAATCGACAATATAGCTTGTGATAAGTATTCAATATTGACGAATAATTTAGATATATAATCACCCTCTTATTTTTTATTACTCAAAAATTATAATAAGTAACGTATTTAGCTATAACATCAGTGTCATAAAAATTATCGTAGAATTTATAAATAGTAAGTCAAAACATTTACAATTATAGATAAAATATAATTTCGTATTCAGAATAAAATGTAAGAGAAAATTCATCTTCGGTTTTTTATAAATAAAAAGTCTTTACAATCTAAGAAGTTTTTCTTTTACATTCTAATGTTTCTGATTGTTTGAACCAGAGAGAGCAATATTTATGCAAAACGTTGGGTCTGTTTAGTTTTTATAAATAATAATAAGTAGAATATCGTATATTTTATGATAATCTGAAAACGTTTGTTCATTGTAAAATACATAATTTCATTTATATATATAAATCCTTAATAAATTGTTATATACTTATTTCTAATCAAAAACAAAAATATTTCTAATCACAATTAAGACTTGATTCCTTTCACCATATTTATATATATGTATATAATTCTTTAGTTTTGATTATTAAAATGTTATAATCTAAAATATATATATATATATATATACTTATTATTATTAGTATTATTATAATCTTATAAAAACATATAATTAATTAAATTAAAAACGGAATGGTTGTACGTCGGATTCATAATAAAAGAAGAAAAGTTCTGCAACGTTTAGAACGGTATAACTCATTTTATTTATATAATAAATATATGTAAAAGTAGTTCAAGTAATTCTTAACTCATATGTATATATGTAATGTATTATTATAACATAACAATTGTTCTCTATTTGACTATGATGGGTGACCAGGTTTTATTTTTTTGTACAGTATATATAGTATGTGAGGGAGTTTACTAAGTGTGCGAAATGTAACTACCAATTGTTTTATTTGCTTCACAGTTAGTAAGACATTATTAGCATATTGAAATAAGCTCCTTTGTATGCAAGAATCTACTTCAGTGGTAGTATAGATATAAAGAAGACGATTAATTGACAATTTATTGACAGATTCTAAACACAGATTCTCACACTCAAATGATTTATGATAGGTGATTAAAAACTAATTTTTGAATTGTATTGAATAATAAATGTATAATGTGACATAATAATGATGTCGTAAACTTAATTTTTTTTATAGGTAATTTGGATGATTATATCATAATGATTCAAGTAATGCTTTTGTTATCAAAAACCATAATAATAATAAATATTTATTAATAAAAAACTATTTAAATATATAGTATTATATAAAACAAAAAATATGTTATGTTTTACGCAAGGTTTTAAGTATATTATGACGTCATTTTTCCATTGTTAAACTTAATTAATATGATTTGATTAATACAGTAATAGGCTATAATACTTATTATAATCAAAAAACAATATGTGCATGATATATACATATTATGCATAGTTATGCATAAGCATGATATAGTTATAGTATACATAACATTAAATAAATTTCAGTAAATCAGATTCATCAAACAATGATTTAAACATAAAACAGTGGTTACGCTGCGCTCAAAATTACAGAAATACAAGGTATCATGATTCAAAATAAGTAATAAAGTCACTTAAATGTTAAATGATAAATAAGGAAACCACAAACAAGGTATCACCTATTTTCATCATAGAGCAATAAATTAAAAAGTTTAAAATTAATTGACAGATAATACTTATCTTACTTCAAATTACGCAGTCTATCTCGACTCTAATTACCACTATTGGACAAAAAACTATCACATAATTATAAAAAATGTTTTCTTATTTATATAGCAATTTTTTGTATAGCGTTTCGGTATTTCGGCCAAATATTTTTCGTATAGATGCAATATATAGGTAGGTGTATGTGCTTTCTAAACTAACAAATCATTCTTAAAATGCGACAAGTTATACAGACGAGCTTCATTTAACACTGTAGAAAACCTAATAAACGTATAAGATGGTAGGGGATTATATTCCAGCCTACAATGGTTATTGACGCTCTTAGTGGTTATAATGTATTATGTGGTATTATTACGTGCAAATCTTCATATTAACAACAGTAACCAAAACGACACAGAACACTCAGATAATATAATCATCATATTATAATAATTATTATTGTTAAGTGCTTCATTCAGTAGTGCAGAACAAGACTAAAGGTGATTAAAATTGTCAGTTTACATTTACAACATTAAAAAATAAAACGCTAAAATGGGTTCCTGCATATTCTTCCTCATCTGCATTACGATTTATTTGGCGCTAACAGTACCAGAAAGTAAGATTTTATTTGTATTTGTATTTTATTTTATTTTTATTTTATAATTTAGAAAAATATGTGTAAATATTGATTAAAAATCTATATCAATACATATATAATATATAAATTTAATACTCGTATCATGTAATTTCAATAATTCAACTTACATATAATTTGTTATATATTATATAAATTTTCGCTAACGCTGTTTAGTAATCGGTTACTAATAAATATATATATTTGACATGTAATAAATGTACTCTTCATATGATTAGTCTTATTACATTATATAGTATATAGTATAAATAATTATTATACACAATTATCAATAATCAATAATTAATAAATAACTATACAAATATTATAACATCATTTGAATTATCAGTACTACAAATTTTCTACGAAATAAATACTAAAATAATCACGTATCACATATAAATCAAATTGACTTGCTTTGCTTAATATGTTTGCTTAAATATTTTACTATTAATTTTTCAGTGAATGCTGCTACTAGGTAAGTTAAAACTTAAACGTTTTAAAATATTTTTGGATTTGGTAATAGAAAATAATATCAAACTAAAAATTGTGACACTAGGTATAATTTGATTGAAATTTAATGAATTGTAAATTTAACATGTACCTAACATAAAAATAATTTATCTGAGAATTTATCCTTTATAATTCAGCGATTAATTCAATATACGTTAATTGGTGAGTAATAAACATCAAAATTATAAAATTATAAATGAGTACTTGTATTTATATTTATTTGAAAGCAAAGACAACTAATGTTAATGTATATAGGAAAGGCAATTTATATTCAAAGCTTTGTTCATATAATAAAAGCTTTTCGGAAAATCTATTTTTGTTAATGACGTTTGGCTTATTGTTATAACACACTTTTTAATTACTATAATATAGAGTGAAAAATACTCCTAATTACACGTATTTAAACTATTAGGACATGTGTATGTACAATATATTACGACCAGTAATACAACATTTACGACAGTTCAATTTCTTACCAACACGGAAGTACTTTATATTATGAAATTTTATTTGTACGTCTATATCGAAAAGAAAGGTTTTATTTTCAACCATTTAAACTACATATATAATATTGCTAATATTAGCGCTTATATGTGTACAGCTTGTCAAATATTTTAAATAATAGTCAAGTGTTAATGAAATCGGAAGCATTTTTTGTGCAAGCTCAGATTTTTCTGTAGACATTTATGTGAAGGTAACAAATATTAATTAAATAAAGAGAATTACGTTGTATAGTGATATTTAACTTAAGCCTAGTACATTTTATGCATAAGCAACTATCTACATCCTACTTTACAGGTATATTATTATTTTGTATTTTATATTTTTCAGATATAGCTCTTACAGTTCTTATTCGAGTTATCGATCGCCATCGTACTACTCATATTCCCCAACGAGCTACTACTCTACATATCGAGCGCCATCGTACTACTCATATTCCCCAACGCGCTACTACTCTACATATCGAGCGCCATCATACTACTCCACCTATCGGGCGCCTTCGTACCGTTCTTATCCGGTATCGACTTATTACAGGTTTGTAATTAAATACTACCATCATTTTTAAGATAACCTTTTTTATAATAAAACTTTCACACCTTTTTTGATATTTCTGTAATAAAATATTGATTATGCAAATAATCATTTTTAAAATAGAGAACAAATAATCAATGCTTAATTAACATTTATGCATTTATAGGCGTAGGTATATATACACGTTTTATAAAATTATTATATTCAAATTCAAAGACTTATATTTCCAATTATTTCTACTACTTCAAATATAATACATTTAACAACATGTGATAATGAGAAATATAGGCATACCTATGCAGATACAAAATTAATTTATACTTTATACTAAAGACAATAAACAAATATTTTTATGTTTAGTAAAATAAGTATACCTATTTATAGAAGATTGCTCACATTCATATTTCTGATTTCTGGCCTATATGTATCAATATTAATTCATGTTATCTATGGAGTTATTGCCAATCACTAATATTGAACAAAAATCTAAGTTGAACAATACTTTAACTAATACTAATCGTTATAAAACTCGTTAATTTGATTTAGCAATTCAAGGTTTTAGGGAAACTAAACAAGTACCTATAATACAACATGCGTCATAAGTTTATACGAGTTTATACTGCGAGTTTATAGCAGAACTTCGTCTGGATACTTTTACATGCATCCGATAGCCACAAATTTGGAGCAGCAGAACATACAACTTATTGAACATATATTTCATAAAAGTCAACAAAATTGCAATCGCCATCCCTTCACATTCACTACATACATATATTTAACATCCTATGATAAAGCATTGTAGGACATCATAAAACCTGGTATATGGCTCAAAATATCAGGAATGTCGATAATGTAAAACAAGCTTTTAAAGATAAAATTTCTACTGAGTTACGGAAACACTTTTTAAAAGATTAAATAATAGAACTTTGAAGTGTTTTCAATTATGCATCCAGCATATTGGTCTCTTTCGAAGAACAACTGATATGAATTAGTATAAAAGTGTATAGTTATAATTATATATAGTATAGTATAGTATAGTTTATAGTTTATAGTTAATAGTTAATTAAACAATAAAAATATAAGTATTAATATAATATAATTATTGTATATTATTAATATAAAAACCGTTAACGTTGTTATAACCATTCGAATGACTTATTTAGTAATACATATGTGCAACAAATTATATATGTAGTATGCGCAATTTTATATGCAATTAATTCTACTTAAATAATACTACTCGTTAAATTAAAAAACCTTAAACTTTTTTTAAATGTATGTATTTACACTAATTAACAATTAAACAGTAGTTTCCAACCTTTTAATCAAAGACCTTCAGAAATAAAATTTTACATAAAAGTAGACTTAATTTAGGTTAAAAATCTTTTGGGTTAACATTATATAATATAACTAATATAAAACGTTATATGTGTATAAAATGAGAATAAATCATTCACTGTCTTTATTGAATAACTTAAAATAATAAAATTTAGTTACTACTATTTTGGACTTTAGGCCCTTAGAGATTTTTGTCATGACTTGTCGATTGTCCTCTGGAATTGTTTTCTGCTGTGTTTTACTCCCATTCTAAGCTGATTTCATTTTAGTTAACTTCTAAACTGTTTACTCTTGCAAGTGTATATATACAAGGTTTTGTAGAGACGTGAAGTTTTAAAATTTAAAACATGTTTATTTTATATTCGAAAGTTAAAATATTTGTATAGAATGTAAGTAATATTTGTGTAAGTACAGATACAATTGTAGTTAGAATACTGTTATTGCAGACCTTGAAATTTTATATTACTTATTACATATTAATATGCCGATTAAGGTAGTGCGGAGTGACTTTTTAGACACCCTGTATATATATATCAAAGTTTAAAATATTACTTAGAAAATAAATAAGATATTTGTCTAATATATACTTCAATTTGTAATCTTTAGATCGTCTGCAAAAATATCTGTCAAATATCGAGTCTACTACAGCAGATACAATTACTACTTTTACGATGCCAATGATGTCTACACTTCCTCGCAATCAAACATAAACAGTGAGTTAATTGCATATTATGTGCCTTATAAATTTGCAAATATAATCATGAATACCAAGACATATAAACCTATGAATTAATCCCAATAGATTAGACAGAATAACATTTTTGGGATAGTTTCTGCACTTTAAAGTAAAAAGAAACTAATTAATGTAATTTATTAATTTGTCCCACTTATAAAGGGCATAATATGCCCTTTATAATTGGGACAAATTATGCCGACAATACTTTGCCGTTAAAAAATCAATTTCGAAAAAATTGAACATAGCTGGTTTGGCCCTGACAGCGACGATATGTTAGAAGTAAATCACAGAGACCACCAACTTATATCAAAACCAAATTAAGTTTTAAAAACAGTTTAGCAGTTATTCTTTAATATTATAATAGCATTATTTTAAATACTGTGTTAGTATTAAGCATTCAACACTTTACTTTCCAATTCTGTTAAAAGCAGTTTCAGCATTTGCAGACTGGATTGAGTATTTTACTCATCATAATTAAGCTTTTAGAATATTAAAAAAATTTTAATATTTGAGCTATTGGTTGCTCCGCATAATATATTGGAAACGAAAAAGAAAAACTATACAGATCGACAAGCAAATAAGTCATTTAATTAATGATTAACTGGCTGTTGTCATCTTGATAGATGAAATGTTTCTTCATATATTTTCGAAGTTAATTTATAAAATTGACATACTTATCAAAGCTTACAAAGAAAAATAATACATATACGTTTATTTAGTATTTAAACTATAACAAACAAATGAGAGTAATATACAAAATAATAGAATTGACAATATACATACAGTACAATTGAGTTATAATTCAATCTACCATATTATATGGTTTATGTGAAAAATTATTTAAAAAAATGTAATAACACGTGTTTAGAAACTGTTTAATTGATGCGTAAAATATAAAAAAATGTATTAATACATCAGCCTTTAAACAATCAATTACATAAACACATGAATATAGATGCATATACTCGTATATTAATTTATGTATTTCTCATTTTGATTATACTATATTGTTTTCTAAATACAACTTTTCGATACATCTTAGTTTATGTATATTTTCTGTTACATTGGAAATATTTGATTCAAATTATTATAACGTATACAGAACTTTATAATATGATTATAATATCTATTTATTCTAAATGATCAGTAATCTAAACTTGTACCTTTCATGGATAAAAAAGGATTTTTTGATATCTTGAAGTCATTTTATATCACTATGCTGGAAAAGTATATTTAATGGAAATGAAAACAAAATAAATAAAACATTAATAAAAAATGTAAATTGAGTTTATAAAAAATATTCCATTAATTTTTAAATTGATAATCAGTAGTCAAAAACATTAGCCTATTTTTTTCATTTAAAAAGAGAAAATATGTGTAATTAAGTTTAAATTAAGCTTAATTGTTAAAACTACAAATTTTATAAACTGTGAAAAGATTGCTTTGTATTAATTTTTGATTGTCATATAATATATGAATAAGATTTTACGACGTTTTGATCACCTACTTGAAAGTGTCCGAATTTAATGAATTGACTACAGCCTTAAATTTGATTTTTTAAATAGTGGAAATATTTATCTAAAAAAGTATGATACTGTATTGTATGTAAATGGATTCTAATGATTTTTTTATTTTTATATTCTGCATTTCTATTTAATCTTTTAATCTTTTGATATTTTACCATGTTCTACCCAGATGAGTGTACTGCTAGCATAAATGCCACGGACAATATCTCAAGTTCTATTAAGACGTATTACTTCTCCTGCCCCTTATCAATTGAGCCCAATACATTTAAAGCATGCTGCGGTGACAGCACTACTGGTTACTGTTGTGAACCTCTCGCTGGTGACTCGTAAGTAGAACTACATAATATGTTCTTTATTATATATATTTCTGATATAAGAGTATAATGCGCGTACTTTGTTTTACTTGGTGCGTTACTTAGGGATGATTCACATAACGCGTATATATATACATATATGCTGTTATTTACACAAAGTGATAATAGACAGTTTCAAATCTTGTTACTTTCATATACATTGCACTGTAAATTTTGATCAATAAAAATAGTTTTATTTTAATAAATTAGATCTAAATGGGTTGGCAAAAAGTAGTATTAAATATTTATATTATATTATTTCTAAGAGCAATATATATATATATTCAATTTTAATATGCGTAAGTTGTCTGTAATAAATAATGTTTTGCCTGTGTATCTAAAACTCTTTTACCACATAAACTATTTAATTGCTGTAAATCTTCAAAATATTATTTTGTCAAAATATTTGGGTAGGCGATTAGTAGTGTCACCCTGCATACAAAATCAATAAGAGTCGAAGCTCTGTGTATGCTTACTCTATGGATATAAATATATAAATAAATATTGCTTCTACATCTTTCCATAACACTCTATAACCATGATATAAAACTTAATTACTTTTACTTAAATATACTGTTAATCCTAAAACATAAAACATTAATTTCAATTCAAAACGGGATTACTTATTAATTAACTCACCGTTAATAACAATATTAATCGAATTTAAATTTATGTCTAAGAAGAATTATATTAACATATTTCCTTTTCATTATAAATAAAAAGTCTTGGTCTGCGGCAAGTAAAAACTATAAAATAAAAATATAGAAAACTCGATATATTTCGTGAGGCAGCACACCGTCACTTCATCAGGCGAATTAAATACAGCTGAAAATAGCCGGCTATACATATATAAAACAGTTTTTTAATAATAACGATTAAGTAAAATTAATAAGAAAGAGTATTATAGAAGTGTGAGCGAAAAGAAAAGTAGGTTAAGTAATAAGATAATTAAAAACAGAAATTTACCTATACATGAGATAGAAAAACAATATGAAGCTATGTATATAGAAACAATTATTACAATTAAGTATAGCATTAAAAATAAGCAAACAATATTATTTATTAAATAATATAAATATAACTCCAAATTTGTATCTTCAAATCACATAAACTTCCCACAACATGAGATGATCCATTGAAACCATTTCTCACCGCAATGATCTTTCACCGTTTACTCAGTCGGAATAATCAATCTGACATATATATCATACTTCAAGAAGCATCTTTTGTCATTTATAATATAAAAAATCACATAATGTTAATCAAAATAACGACTCACGGTCGTGAGGAATCAAAATGTTTGTAAAATAATAATATAGCTCTAATTGCTATTAGATCATCAATGTTTTTTAAATATAAGTTAACAGTTATTATTTAACTGTGTATTATGTAATAATAATCTTCAAGTGTTTCTTTTAATCTTAAAAATGATTTCATGTTTCTTGTTTCATATTCTTCACTGCAGAGCTTTCATCGGCGTTGACATCGCCAGTCGAAGAGTTCTTTTGGTCGTTGCGGCACTTGCTTATCTTTTGATCGGCTAAATTATTCCTCAAGGTATTTATTTAACATTTTATATTTGTAAATTAATTATATCAAAAATCTGTCTGGGTATTTTTTACAAATAAATGCTTACAGATTTATTTTCTTCATATAACTAAAGACATTACAATAAAATGTAAAATATTGCATTTTACATTTTACTTTTAATAACAGAATTAAATTTTTTTTAAATTTCATTAAAATTTAATGATATAATATGTAAATGGCATTAGTAGTAGTGAAGGTGTCGCACGAAACCAGTCACGTGATAGGGGCGAGGGGGGAGGGAGTAGACTCGACCAATCACGATCGAGTACGGACAGCCAATAACACAACAGGAAGAGTATAAAAAGAATACGCGCGCCTGTTTTAGTCATTCTGTTTTCTTGCGAGCTACTGGACGGTCGTCTCTCCTCACTCTCTCTCTGC
>JAYRBW010147610.1:0-14582 GCA_036023295.1 Invenusta paracnida | reverse complement strand
GTCTTTGTTCTCGTAATGCGTAGGTGCGTGGGCGGGGGGGGGTCTTTGTTCTCGAAATGCGTAGGTGCGTGGGCGGAGGGGGGGTCTTTGTTCTCGAAACACACCTCCCTACTACTCAGAGTTAAATAAAACCTTTAGTGTTCTTTTTGCTAGAAGTAGCGTAGATGGAACAGAATTTTTTTAACATTTAAGTGAGAAAGAAGCTGTTTGAACTGAAATGCAAAAAGTAACACTTTCAGCCCAAAACTCTGTCAATTGAGCAACAGTATTATTTGATTTATAAAATATTATATACGTACCCATTTCGAAATAGTTGATATATTCAATCAATCACGCCTCGCATGCTATACATACAATTTGTCAAATAACCTATAATATGCACCTGTTTCTTTTGGCAGGAAGAGTAATGTGCGAAAAGGGGTTCGAGAAAAATTTCATCATCCCAATCAAATGTTAAAAAATAATTATGCTAAATCAAGTTATGCACTTGGATTGTTTCAGCGATATAGCTGTATCGGACAATATAAAAATTCAAATGTCATTTCTTCTTTCAACATATGACATTATTATACATAACAATGTCCACTATTTTAAACCTGGTTACGGAGAAAATCCTCGTGACAGCACCCCTTCAGAGTGCAAATTAAGAGAAATAACTCAAACATCTAAAGTAGTTGAAATTAATGGTCCAGACACATTATACCATGTATTGCTATGGCGGGTAAGCCACAACCATACAATGTTGTTCAAATTAATCAAATGTTTTGGAAAGCCTATGCTGACTTAATTAGCATAATGCGAGAAAACCTACTGATGGCATGAATTAGACTGGAAAAAATCAAACCCATTTCAGAGAAAAAAATCCTAGAACGCCCCCTTTTCAAGAATTCTCACATCGATACCACTTACCAAAATGTTTTACTTCCAGAATGACAAGACAGAAAAGACTAACTTCCACTTGTTGCTTCCGACAAACAGGTAACGATTACTAAACTGAAACACGACGAACTTCTGCATAAAAAGTTATTACCAACGAAGAAAACCTATCTTCTACAAAATTCTATACCATTCATAATTGTGAAATCCTGAATTATATCGTAAATTACTATTCAAGCTGTGTTGACTATTGAGTTATCAGGGGTGGATCCAGAATTTTATGCAAGAGGGCGGGGATCCCATTATTATAAATAATAATATAATCAATGTTTATATCTTAAATTAAACAGTATTTATAATGTTAAAACAGCATAGAAAATGGCGCTTACTATTACGCTAATATTATTATAAAGCTAATAATCAAAACGGTGTTAGCGATAAAGATTGGCGCTTAGACCAAATGTATTGGTGTCTTTCTATAATTAAACTAAGTACGAAACGTTGTTAGCGACACTAATTAATTTTAAATTTTGATATAATTAATTTAAAATAAAATATGACATGCGAAATAAACTTCAGCGTAGCCATTACACATCTGTTTATCAAGATTTTTAGGCGTAAACTCATACCTGATTAGTTATAATGGTGCACGATTTACAAATTTCCTAAATACATGATTTAAACAGAAAATATACCAAATTCTATGTAACTTATGTTGTACAGTTGAATAAATAAATATACAAGCGTTTATAATTATGAAAAGGATGTTACTTTGTGCATATATATATATATTTAAGTTATCTTATATTCAAAACGTCTGCTCGTTTCATTTTAAAATACAAAATGAAAAAATACTTGTATAAATAAATAATGCAATAAATAGTCACACATAAAGCCATATAAATTACATGAAAAATGTACTTTCTTACGTGGTGAAAAAGACGTCTGTAGTTTAGCATTGTTCATGTTTACCTCACATAATACCACAGTTATATGAATACCATAAGTAACAAATTTATACTTCGTTTTAGTCATATGTATTATGATAGTATTCATGATCATACTAAATTAAAATGTGAAAAATTGTGTATACAAGAAATGTAAAACATATAAGTAAAAAATACTATATTTTACGACGCAATGTTTAATGAATATAACAAAAATTACATTGTAATGAACACTTAAATGGTAAACGATATCTTGGATATAAATAATTAAATGAAAGTATATATAACTGATATTAAATCTGTTAGAGATTCACAGATGAATCAATAGATTTTCAAAAGGTATTTGATATTCGAACAAAATTATATGCTAAGGAACATCGGAAGTTTGATAGATAACAATTGTTCGTCAATATACATATATATAAATAAATGAAAGGTTACAAAAGATAAACAAATGATATTAGAGCAGGGACTCTAAAATTACAAATGGGCTGCAAGAATAATACGACGAAAAGATTTAAATCAGTAAAAAGTGTGCGTGCGCGTACAATATACGAAGGAAATATATCAATATTATTAATTAAAAAAATATAGGTGAGTTATTACGCATTGATGTTTTCTGTAATGTTTAATAACATCCGTATGTATATTATTCACGCCACGTTGGTGTCCTTCGTTGAGGTGGTATCTAAGTCCGTACGCGGAGCGCTGTGAACATTGCTAGAAACCTCGTTGAGAACGGGTGTGCCAGGCGGTGAAGCATCGGTGGACAACGTGGAGGAGGAGGCCGATGGGTTTGGTACCGCTTCGTGCGTTACCGCAACAACAAGAGTGGCGCCAGAAGAGACAGGAGGTGAAGAGCAAAGATTAGGATTCGACTGAGGAGGGCAAACTAGGGGAACAAGGGGAGTATAAATGACTGTTTTTTAGACTGTATTTGTCTTATCAAAGTATGGTCTTTAAAAATAATTCAGCATTGGGTTTGTCTTAATTAAAAATATATGCATTTAGAAGTTACAAAAGTAAATAATAACAACAGTATAAATTATTCCAATGCAACATGTTTCGCTGTAATGAAAAACACCATTTAAGTGTTTTTAATATTAGAAAAATAATATACGACAAAACATGGACATACAAAAAATGTTTCCTTTATTCTTAGTATAGAAGATAGCAAACAAAAACCATCTACAATATACATTTATATTATATATATATATATTGCTGATGGTTTTTATTTGTTAAATTTTGTTAATATATATACTGTTAAACATGTATTTCTATATATGAAAAAATTATTGTTACTTCTAAAAATTTAAAATTATTATTTAAGTCCGAGCATTATGCTACATAGCTATTTCCGCTTTATAAAAATTAGATAACAGCTGTAAAATGGTTTATATTACAGATATATGTATGTTACAGATACAGGTATGTAAAATAAATTAACCAAAAAGTAGTAAATAGTTTTATAACTTCATGTATTTAAACTTCAAGTACAATACAATTATTTAGCATTCAATAGAATAGCATTAGGTATTCAATAAGAAATATATACAATTAGACAATAATATGTATATAATAAATACCTTTTGTTTTATTATCATTTTTTATTAAAATACAACATATTTTCTACAGAATACATAATTTAGAACTCTTAAGAAATATTAGCCAATTACTCAGCAACAAATAAAAAAAATAGAGAATCAATATCTCAATTTTATGTTTAGCATTTAAAAACACAAGATTGTAATAAGTTTGTTGTGTAAAAAACACTTTATTGGGCTAATAAAAATAAATTTAAAAAATACGATAGCAGTTTTGACCGAAGTCTTCTACAGGTTTTTAAAATACTAACATAATTATAAAAAATAAATTGGTATAAAGTATGAGTACAATATTAGAGTATTTATTACTCTATGAGTACAATTAACTATTAACATGTAAAAAGATTAAATATCGATAAAGTGAACAATATTACTTCCAGAGCAACCATTAAAGAGAATGTCTTAATGATTTAATATACAAAGTCTACAGGACAAGACTGACATGGTAGTTAGCAGCAATATCTTACTAAAATACTTCAGTTAAAAGCTCAATGGAAATTATTTTTATGATTTAACATGTTAAAGATAAGAAAAAAACATATTACAGTTAACATGAACATTAATTGGAGATTTTATACACCTCGCAGACTGAGTAGCATAAATTATATGACTTAAATAGCAGGTAATGGTGTAGACTGGGCATCTAGAGTAGCATTTATTAGGATTAAAAGCAGTCCCGCAATTAGTATTACAAGGGAAGCACTATTTCGCAAGACAAATATGCAAGATGAGCAATTTATTTGTTTCCTAAAATATAATACAAATGAAAACGTTTCAATGACCTAGCTAGAATAACTAATGTTAAAATATAAAATTTGTATTAATTATAATATTATGAAAAACAAATAAATCGCATAGCTGGCATTTTCATCATGTTAAACAATGCCTCCCTTGTATTACAAATTGTAACTCTTGCGCAACTGCTTCTAAACCCAATAAATGCTACATTAATACTAACGCATTACCTGCTCTTTATATTATAAAATTTATATTGGTAAGTCTACAGTGAGGTGTGTTAAATCTTCAATTAATGAGCAAGTTAACTGTAATAAGTTTTTCGTGTTTTTCGTTTTCTTATGATATTAAGTCATGGAAATAATTTCTATCGAGCTTTTAAATGAGTATTTTAGATATTGCCACTAACTACAATGTCTGTCTTGCTTTGTATATTAAAACTTATAAAGATAATTTCATTAATGATTGCTCTGGAAGTAATCTTGCTAGCTTTATATTATAGTTAGTACCAGAGCTGGCGTGTGTAAACGAGATTATACTCGAGCGCCGAAACAGGCAGTGATGGTTCTAATTGCTTTATTCAACTTTAGTGCAGTTCGATCTGAACATGAAAGATTATTTCGTGATTTACAAGATTAAATGAAAATGTGTTATACAACACAGCGACACTGATAGGTTATAATTTTCAGCTTGCTACCAAAAAAAGGTTAAATGAACACCATTTTATCCAATTTTAGTGCAGTTTTCACGATAGGTTGCATTAAATGAAAAATAACATTCTGCCATGTTTAAACGAGATAAATCGAGTTCACACAGGCAGCAAACCGAAATATAACCTATTACGGTATACCGTGAAAACTGCTCTAAAATTGGATAACGATATTTATCTATTATACTATTATTCATTTTAAGTTTCATTGTACAGTTATACTTTGTTACTCAATCCTGATTTTATTGTAATTATACCCAATATGCTTAATCCATTCCTGTTAAATGTACTCATACCTTATACCAGTTTCTTTAAAAAATCATATTATTATTGTAATCTTCTGAAAAAAGTCGAAAGAGCAATTATATTGTCTTATTAAATAACAGTTATACCCAATAAAGTGTTCTTACACAACAAAATTTTATTTAACAATAAATTATGAGTATGCACTGAAAAATATATGAGAAAAATAGTTATCTACGACACATAGTCCAGCAATCGCGGCCTACCTGCTGCACCACCAAGAATCGGAGTGAAGGTTCCCCCCCGTGCTGAACTGTTGTTATTGGAGCCTGCAGCCAGGAGCGGTGTTCTCTCATCATGACCACTAACCACATTTCCACTAGTAGCGGCACCTCTCAGACCGTCCCCAGCACCCTCTGCTCTAGAGGTGGTCCCCCTCTCCTCATCTGAGTCCGAATTGGAGCCGGCCTCTTCGGAGGCAATGCCAGGAAACTGAATGCGTCGCTTGCACACGGGACAATTTCGTTTGCTGCGCAAAAGCCAAGGATCGATACACTTGCTGTGGTAAGCTTGAGTGGGACAAAGGCAAGTGGAAAATTTAAGTCGTATTCTTACACTATTTGTAACAAATTTTAATTCTTATGAATGTGCGGTAGCAATGTGTGGCAAGTTATAGAAAATCATTATAGGTTACATTTTTAGTGTTGGCGAATTTCTTGAGAGATAATAATTCTCATTTGTAAAAAACGAATTGATGTTATAAATAGTGAAAAACGGGAATTATTTCACGAAGTAATACGTGGCAATAAAAGCACATAATCTGCTTGACATAAATTGTTGAGTTAGATATAATTTAGTGAAAATATGTATGAATACAGTTTTGTACATAGCGCGTAAGAATAAACATAGAGGAGAAAGGAGTACTGAAACGCTAAAAAAAAGTCTTTCATAATCTCATACATAGAAAAGAGTGGTTTAAAAAGAACAAAGTTATACAAACGAAAATACCTGAGTAATTGTTTACTTTACATTACTTGTATAGCCGTAACATATCTAGTGCAACAGGATATTTAAAATTTTGTAGTAGGTATACAAAATATATAAGACATCTACAAAAATAATAACTAACAACACAATCAAGCCGATTAGAAAGACAAGCACTTCCAATTAATGATGATTAATCAAAAACGGATCGTCTAAAACAAGTACCATCGTAAAAAGATTAAACCTTCTTTGACAAATATAATACTGAACTTTTATTTGTTTTTCTCAACGTTAAGTAACTTCTTATTTCGATTTACAAATCTTATCGTACAATAAGTGTAATATGATTAGCCTTTTATTGCAAACATGAATAGTTCACTGTATAATGCACATAATAATATATAATAAAATAGTCATATTTAAATAAGTAAGCCATGGTTATACGTCATGTATATCATGACTGTAAGTGTGACCGTTATACGGTACAATATACGATATAACCGAGTATATATTATGATTATTACATTATTAGTCAGTAATTGTAGCGCTTGTTATAATGGAACATTATCTTAGCAAATATATATTAACAATATATTACCAAAACAGATCCTTACCATGGTTACAAGGAAGGATACGAATCTTTTCATCATTAATGTATTCTTCGAGGCAAATGGCACATGTCTCGTATGGGTCTTCACCTTAAATCAAAGATAAATAGATAATAGCACAGTGTAATTACAAACAATTCCATGCTGCTTAGTTAATGCTGAGACAAAGTTACAGTAAAAAGGTGTAGTTAATATTCTTATAATGTCTTATATTACATTACTAACCAAAAACTATATAAAAATATATACATTACAGATTTTTAAATGAAATATACTAATATGTTAGGTCTAAGGCATTGCAGTTGTATTCACTAACAGAGAGAAGGAAAATAATCTAACCATTGAGTTTGGATTATTACAATCCTCCTTATTATATCAAGGCAGCAGGTACCTTAAAATCATCATCAACCTAACATTAAACAATATAGAATTTTAGTACTACGCAATATAATAGTATACAAACATTTACACAGCGCAAATTAAATAGTGCTTTTGAAAAACACAAACTAGTTTAACGCGTACAGCCCCAAACATATTGTAAATTAACTGCTGTAAAGATATCAGCATAAGAAATATAATCAAGAAATATAACTCAATAAATGAAAATATGTCTCATTATATTTTAAAAGTAAAGTAAAATAAACAAGCTTGTATATTATGAGGATTTGAAGCAAAGAAAAGGATTTAGTGGATAAAAGTTAACCTATTTTACACATTTATTTCAAATAACACAAAAATAATTGAAATTTTAAATATGTACCGACATTATTTCTATAAAAATTATTCAACCATAGAAAAGTGTAATAGTAATTCAGTGTGTGATCAATCAAATGCTGAATTTCTAAGTCTACTTCTAAATGAATATTTTAAAAGTTAAATTTATAATTAAAATCAAAATTTTGAGTTCATTTCATAAAACCAGTATAAACAGTTACGGTTTCGATTAGAACTATTCTTGAGACAATGTTAGCCAGTTAGTTAAATACAATAGTTTAGCTAGTTTTAGCTTGCACTGCAAATCTAAACACAAAGAGTTGGATTATGTGATCATGTTTAACATTGAAACAAGCTATGTGTGTATTTTAAGTTACAATAATACGATAAATGAACATACGTGCAAATTTGTGAAAGTGAACCTTAATTAGTTATCAATGTGTTTTTTGTATTGTAAAGCGTGTGTCGCGCTAATAATTGTTTTTAATAACAAATAATAATAAAGCTGTTAATAACGCTTTTTAGAGGATTAATCAATGATGTTACTATACAAAATACGTCAGAGAATAGCTTTAAATTAGTTATATTAGCAGAGGGAAATAATCATCTATATATAATTAACAAAGGATCAGTTAATCGTTTATATAAGACATGTTTACAGAATAAAAGTTACAATATGAATAAATAGTTCTACAAAAACTAATACTATAGTCTAATATAATATAATACTACCATAATATCAGATACTAATAATATCTAACAATAATACAAAATTTTTTCCAACAAACCAACTAATATTTTTGAGATATGAATCTTTTATATCGGATTAAATTCTGGAACTGTATAGACATATTGTAATATATTATAAAAAAATCACTCAAAAAGTAATTAGTTTACGGTTTAAAAATCCCCTCTAGTAAAAATGTTTCCAGTATTCATTCGCCTGTTATAATAAATATTTATGAATTTAAAGGCCACCATTTTACAACCATTTATGTAAACAATTCTTAATAAATGATAAATAAATTTGAAAACTCCCAGGACAGTTTAAAACTATCTTAATATTGATATTAAAAAAACATTTTGAATATATGGAGCACACCAAATTGATACAAATAGAAGATAGATAGTGGATGTAACAGGCATGTAAAGATTATCCTGAAATACATAAGACGAGGAAACCTACTCATTAATAATAATTGCAAAGAGTAGAACATCTCTTCATCCAACATTAAATAAATATTACTTTACTACTTATATTGGAAGTAGTATTTAATAGTATTAAAAATAGCAAAACTATATTTTATATTTTCAAGTAATATAATAAAATTAAATAATTGCTACTGTTTGCGAAGTAACTACTAAGCAAAATCAAGAAAACAGAAGGTTTAATCTGTAAGCAGGTCGAATTTTATTTTTCTTCTATATAAACTAATTTTATCAACCAAACTTCACTATTGGTACTGGAGTCACAGCTGTTTTGTAGTTTCTAAGCACTAATATTTCTTAGCTTGTTAATCGTATAATTAAATTCTTCACCTGAAACAAAGTTTTTCTCTGGGATTTTTTTTAGATGATTCTTGGTGAGTCGGTTTCTCCTTCGACGACGCCAGTCTCGGCACATGCGCATCCCCATGAGAAGAGCGGAAATTATGAAACAGACGACTATCACAGCCAGAAAAGGCACAATGTAGGTCTCCATGCCGTCATTGTCCGAATTAGAGACCAAGAGAATAGAATACCTAGAATACAAGGGAAGGGGGCAAGCAAGGGTAATAAAATCAGTGGAGCGTGTTTTGTGTTTTAAGTAACCAGACAAATGAGCGAACAGGCTTCAACGCGGTGACTAATAACCAATGGTAAATCAAACTAATATATTTAAAAGTAACCGTGATTACATGGAACTGCACTGTGACAATTTGTCCGTTATTATATGTGTATGGTTATTTCTGACTAAGGGACCATAATTCTCTATAAGTAAATTTATGTAATCATCCTAGATGGGTAATCCTCAGGATATTACACTCAATGCAGTCATAAAGTAATAAATTAAAATTCTTCAATCAAGTTTATATAGATAACATAACAAAGATTCTAACCTGGATGGATAGAGATATCGACGAATATCCACTCCATCTGATTGCCCGATCATTACAGAAGGAATGACAACAAGACGGCCATCTAAAATAAAAAGAATGTCAAACGTTATTTCTACGTACAGTACTATAAGCTACTATTGAATAAAAAGATGCCCAAAGAAGTACACATATTTTACACTGGAAATAAATTTAATTAAGTCAAAATATTTTATACATGGAAACATATTTTAATTTCATTAATACTTACTTGATTGGCAACTACGTATACTTAAAATAACGGAAGTCAGGTATTTGCATTTTAAGAATTTTGAAATGCAGAAAAGAGACAGACAACAATATATAGAGAGATAACTCACAAGAGGTTGTTCCCATATGGAATATAAGATCACCCTCATTATTGTAGATTACCGCAGCCGCATAACCAGCCCTCTGTGCGTGATAGACCTTCTGATCGAAGGAGCAGTTTCCTCGCTTAATAAGAGCAAAGAAGGGGAGATATTGGGGAGATGGACCCGGTGTAGTAGTGAGATTTGCTCCGCTGGTGGACGGTGTAGTGGTGTTAAGATTATCAACCATGAACAGGGTGGTTGGCGGGGCCAATGGTACACAGGCCAACAGAGGCTTGGCCACAACTAGGAGGCCCTGTAAGTGAAAATAATAATTTGAAGATATAGGAATGTATTTACACTATTCATAGCCACAAAAAAAGTGCCAAAATTATTTCTATAAAAATTGCCATAGCATGCGTAAAATGAAGAGACAAGTGAACAAAATACGACTTCTTATTGATCAAAAATTGTATTCTTTCTACTATGAATATCAAACTTCAGTGTAGTAATCAACTAAACTATATACGTATATATTTACTTGAATTATAAATGTATTCTTTCTACTATGAATATCAAACTTTAGTGTAGTAATCAACTAAACTATATATATACTTACTTACATTATAAATTTATTCTTTCTACTATGAATATCAAACTTCACTGTAGTTATCAACTATACTTTATATACTTACTTACATTATAACTTAACTGTTCTAGCAGTGATTCCAACAATGTAACATCATGATTAAGTAGGTGATTAATTAATTTTTCATACAATTATTACAATCTTATAAATTACATTAGTTATTTTCTTTAAATTAGAATTTGATTTGTTATTTTTATTTTGAAAGATTAATGTTGTACTAACGAGTTTAGTAATGATTTGATAGAACCTATGAATTTCTGCTAAGTCGGACGGATACAACTTTGATATAATTAAGCATATTATGCTTAAATATAATTACTAAGTTATTGAAAATTGCAATAATAATAATAAAATAGTTTTATGAAAACGAAAATTTTATAACTTTCACTTATTTATTTATTCCATTCAAATATACAGTTAATAAATTACGTTCATTATAAATTTTCAAAAATTTTAATTGCCATACAACAATTCTGAACCATGACCGAATTATAATATCTCCAAAGCATTGGCGAACAATATAAATCGGGGTGCTATTCTTGCAATAAACTTAATTAAAAAATAGTATTTCATGAATATTTCTTTAAAAGTTATTTAATAAATTTAACAGTTTTAAATAATAAATCAAATAATATATATATTTCATTTATGTCGTCGAGAATTGTGTAACATATCATACATGATAAAGTTAAATAAGAAAATGTTATCAAAGTGCATGGAAAAACGGTGATAACCATGTAAACACGAAAGAAATAGTTTAATAAAAATCAATAATGTACACATACCTTACTATTTAGAAAATGGGTGCAACCATAAATGATATTATAATGAAAACTATTACCGAATATTATACCAATTAGAAACAATATATTATCTAAATAAAACAACAATAAAAATAATACTGCACTTTGATATCATTATTTCACAACAAAACTGTCAATAGCTGGTAAAAGTAATCACAACAAACAAACATCGATAACAGAACACTATCTGGAAATCACAAAGCTTTCATATAATTAACTTGTCATATCCTGCCCAATAAATGTTAATACAATAACAACATTTAAAATAGTCTATGCCAAATTGCAACAATTTATGACGGACTAATGTTGAATATTTCAATGATGATAATTAAACTTTAAAAATATATAAATAAATATTCTAATCAAGTATTCAGAAATACATAATACCTAAAAATAACAAGAAACATGTATAAACTTATTTTTAACTGACCCTAAAACGTTTAGATAAATAAATTATGTTTTAAAGTCAATCTTAAGTATGCTCTGAAACATAAAAATTGTATAACAATTATAATTGGTTTAATATATCTAGAAAATTGTGTAAAATTGGTATTTAATAATAAAATAAGCAAAGACATAGTAAATATAATGTGTATATATCCAGAATATATTATTATTAAACCCAATCAGCATACAAATGAAGAATATTAAACAATTGTTTGTTGCAAAGACAAAAAATATGCAATATTAATCCACCAATAAAAATAACATGTGTTTATTTATTCTATAATGTGATTATCTACCAAATGTATACCTCAAAACCTTGCTCATTAAGGTCTGCTCCAAAGGTTGCTTCAGAATTTGTATATCTGTCAGTCGTTTTATTCAAGTTAAGATTTCTCTAAAATGGTACAGAAGAAAATAAAATAAATAGACAGGAACCAATGTTAAAAGGGAAAGCACAAAAGATCTCACCACATATATGAAGGCATTTGTTACATCAACATTGTAGACAAATATATAAAATGCAACAAGAATCTGTAACCCATACATGATCTGAAAAATATACAATTTAAATAAAATGGAATCTAATTAATGATATACATGTTCTAATATATAAAAATGATTATTAATGAATGAAAATAACCAATATAATTAATATTAAGTTAATTTAATTTAATACATCTTAATAACACTTTAAGAACACACATATGAGCATTCTTTCTCCTATATATTCATTAGAAAAGATGTATGTCTGTGGATATGTTTTACATTGTTTATTATAAAGAATAAAAATAAATTATTTTAGACATAAAATTTTGTTATAATAAAAATATATTAGTGATTGTTTTAGGAGCTTTGCAATACCAAATTTTCAGATTAAATTTTAACCAGATCTATTTTTGCATGCAATATATTTATGAAAATTATTTTTTTTTACCAAAAGAACATTGACTACATTTTATTTTTACAAATATAGAATTTTTCAATTTTTTGTAACATGATATATATGTAGATGCAACTGCTAAATATAACATATAGTCTATTGGTTAATTATGCTTAGAATTTACTAGAATACTACTTATAACCTTTGTAACATATAGTATAGTTTCACGACCAATTTGTTATCCTAAAATATTATCCTGCTTACTTTGGTTGTAAACTAAAGCAATGATAAATATTTACAATCATACATCTCTTGAACAGCGAGCCATAGTCGATTAGAAGTAAGATAAAGGGTAATATGTGTAAAATAGGGTACTAATTTAATTTATTCTGAAAATGAAAGTTTAGAAAGTTTCACATTTTGAATATGATTAGTTCACTTAGGTAACTATTTATTGATGTTATAAAAAGTTCCATTCCAATCAAATCGAAACCTCCCAACATACAGGCATGATTTTCTAAGTTCATTAGTTTTAGTTTTCCTCTCCTTGTGTTTTCTTTGATGTTTCACATAATTTGAAATCTGCTCTTTTTTTCTATATGTCAAGATTTTAATCAATATTTGCTATTCTTTCCACCTGTTCAGTATGTACTTTAACTTAATATTATGTACCTTATGCAGGTTCAGTTTTATTGATCTAAATTGGATTTTATACCTTATCTTGCCTTTACATCTAATATTTAACTGGTAATATTGCTGTCTCATATTATGTCTTACTTTTGATGAGGAGGTTTAACCTTAAAATAGAAGGCATTGTTATTCTTCATTATTTGTAATTTAAACAGCATCATCAGCTTTATCCTTTCATTAACTTATATAACTAACTTTACTTTTTGATATTATCTTTTTAAATATAACCAATGCGTGATTGAAATTAGACTTAGAGGAGTCTGTGTAATAGTAACATAATAAGTCATAAACTGCTCTAAAGAAGTCACCCAGGTTTACAGTTACTTGAGTAAATAAAGTGATATATGTTACTAGTAGTAGGGAAGGAGGAGCATGATCACAGTCACGTGACGTGCGGGGGCGTTCTGAGTGGTGCTCAGATGCACTTTGAGTGCGGTGCACTTTGGAATGACTGCACCTTACTGAGTGGGAGAGGGGGTAGTCTCGACCAATCACGGTCGAGTACAATCAGCCAATGACAGAACAGGAAGAGTATAAAAGGAATACGTGTGGCTGTTTTAGTCATTCTACTTTCTTCGCACTCGTGTACGGTCGTATACTAGTCTCTTCTCACCATGCAATACACCGACAGACTGTAAAAGATCATTAAGGAAATTTTCAAATTCTTAATAATAACTCAAATTATTAAATACGCGGGAATATTTTAATTAATTTTTTGGTAGAGCTAAATAATACTTTGCAGTATTTGGACTTAATTTTTTTTGTGAATATGTTATGAATATAATTTCTAAAAGTATGCTAAATGTTCCCTGTATGTAAAAGTTATTGGTATGCTAAAAATACGCTTAACCCCTAAATGACTCCTAAAAGGTATGCTAAAAGTACCCTACTGGTATGCTAAAGATATGCTAAACTCCTAAATGATTCCTAAAAGTATGCTAAAAGTTCGCTACAGGAATGCTAAAAATACGCTAAACTCCTTAATGACTCCTAAAAGTATGCTAAAAGTTCCCTACCAGTATGCTAAAGATATGCTAAACTTCTAAATGATTCCTAAAAGTATGCTATAAGTTCCCTACCGGTATGCTAAAATTGCGCTAAACTCCTAAATTATTCCTAAAAGTATGCTAAAAGTCCCCTACCGGTATGCTAAAATTGTCCTAAACTCGTAAATGAATCCATAATTATCATAAGTAAAAGTAACAAGTTTATCCATAGAGACATATATTCTGTTATAACAAGCAGGATATCACAGTACAACAGTT
>JAYRBW010147599.1:0-14584 GCA_036023295.1 Invenusta paracnida | reverse complement strand
ACGTAAAAAAAGTCAGGGAAAATCAGGAAAAGTCAGGGAAAGGTCAGGGAAAAAAATTCTTGAAAAAGCGTACGGACTATGTATATTAGATTAAAAAAAGTTAGACAGCTGACTTGACAGGAATCCGTTTTGACTGTATTCCCGTATTTTATTTTTCCACTTTTGACCGAACATGTAGACCAATTAAATTCCAAAATTCCAATCTAGATAAACTTTCTTATATCCTATACCTATCAATAGTCCTATATTTCACTTTCTTTCACTTGACGATGTACTTTCAGAGAGTGGCAACTACTCCGCCGAGGTCGCTATGTTGAGTTCAACCTAGTCTACGATCGTGGCACCAAGTTTGGCTTGGTCACCCCTGAAGCAAGGATTGAGAGCATTCTTATGTCCCTCCCACTCACAGCTGTAAGCTCCAATGTGGTTGACCTAACTACCCTTCGCTACCAAAATTAATATTATTGTCACATTGGTTTGTTATATATAAACTTCTATATAGGTCTAATGACCTGTTTTTTGTATAATTTTGTATTACTAAATATATATATCTAATTTTGGAATCGTGAAGGTCTCTTTTGAGTCTATGTCATCTAATACAATTCATAATTATTTATGACATTCGCATTTTGATGAACTTATCACGGTAAACGAATTAAGTAGGTATCGACTTAGAAATTTTTTTAGTTAGTTGTTATATATTTAAAGTTCTTTGTTTAAGTTGATCATATTACTAAGAAATTAATAAGTACATTTTTAATTATGCTCTATATAATTTAATCGTATTTTGCGTACATTTTTGCATCACTTTCACGCTCCTCACTCTCCTACATTATTTTGTTATTGAAATACTTGAATTTTTCATGATTTGAACCTTATATTTCAGCGCTGGCAATATTGTCATGATCCGAGCAAGGATCCACAGAAGATGAAATTACTAGAGGTGCTCAAAAACCCTCGTGACTGGGTCTAATAAAATCTCCCCAGCACTCAAGATGGCTAGCAACAGTCGTTATTGACTCTCCTAATGAACAGTACCTCATGCTGGCTGTGCTACAATCATCATGCTTCTACATCATTATCAACTGTTACAGCATACATAATATTATACCTTTACTGTGTACAATTTGACTTTTTTTTGTCTGGCGTTTCTTTAATAATTATTGTATTATTTTTTACAGTTTTCTATTAAATGTACCTATCATGAAGTGTTTATAAATGTGTGGTGTATAGTTGTGTACTGCAATATTGTACATCATTTTACAGTTTACATGATTTCATTGTAATTATATTTTGTCCATATATATGCATTATTATTAGTGATATTCCCTAACATTTATTTATATAGTTGACAATATATTGTTTTATAGTTTCGCCTAATGATGATATTGTCGCTGGTCATGATTTGCATTTTGCCTTATAGGTTATAATCACATGCATGTAAATTTTTATTTAAATATATGTCAATAATTTCCATCGTGTCTCTATATTTTTATTATATAATGTTAACTCTCTTTTATATTTTAGCTAAATAATTGTATGTTTTTATTGTATAATTTATTATGACTATGAATAATTTCAAATTGTATTATTTACATTCAAATCGGTCGACTAAAATTAAATCAGGATACTTTTATGTGGCCTATATTGTGAAATATCATTTTACTGCATTATAGTGTTATACGAACATGTTATTTTATTTTTCCTATAACCTATTTTGTAGTTATAATTATTTAAACTTGTATATAATTTTGCTTGTTAAGATAACATGTTTAAATTTTACTTACGCCATCATCAGACAAACCTTTTGATCATTTTTTATTTTGGCTTCAGTTAATTAATTTGTATTCAAAATTAGTAATTAATCTGATATATAGTTAGTTTTTCAGTTCATAGATTTCTTTAATTTTTAAATTCACAAATATACTTGTTTATTTTTAAGAGATGTTTTACTATAGTAGCTTATATATATAAGCAGTAAAAAAATACTCTAATAGGCTTCATATTTATAAATGTTATTATATATTTAATTTGTATATTATATTTTAATTTGCTCTTAATATTCTTTCGCTCATGAGTTTCACATCATACGCATTATAATTTTTTACAGATTGCCTGAATTTTTCTTTTATTGTTTTCCTTAAATTAAGATCTATTTATTTGTGTATATTTTACATTTTAGTATTTTTCGTGTACTATTTTCTACAAGATTTAAGTGTGACCTTTCGGTTTCATAAGTCACTAATGACGGATCAGGAGATCTCAGAGACTGGGTACGATGATTTCCTTACATTTCATGACGCTCAGTTGCGGTCTTCCGGTGTTCCAGAAAACCTCTGGCCCAGTCTTCATAAGAAGTTGGTTAATGAAGTGAGCTCCAACGTTCGTAGACTACTTTAAAATTTAACAACAATAAAATAGTAGTAAAAATATAGTAGTAAGAACAAATTTATTGTGTTGTTTTGTTCAAATTCTGTTCAGTATTATTTTTGAATATCATGTTCTTATAGGATACCGTTATATTCTGAATATATAAAAGTACGATTATCTATTGGCTTAAATTTACAACACGTTGCATTTATAATCTTGGAATTTGCATTACTATTTTATGATATCTTTAAAATTGTATCGCTAGTTTAAAAAAAATCATTTCAACAAGTTGAGTTTAATATTCATTATCCTTTGACTTGAAAGTGTACCTCCTAAACATTAGACTTTTTCAAGTTTAGCAGTATTTTCGACTCGTAAAAGAAAATTTGACTAATTAAAATGCTTCGGTAGTCTCATATACATTTATCACTGTACACTAACTACTGATAATTTTAATGAACTCTCCTCTCGCGCTTACTTTTGAATGGTACTTGATAAGCATATAGGATAAAATACAGCGCTATGTCCGAATATATACTACCAGTTCACCTTCCTACATAGACGATGGACGCGGGATCTGTGTTCCAGTTAGGACGAATCAGATTTGTCTCCGAAGACGATCCCGACGATGTAACCTTAGGCTGGCAAGTTACCTCAACAGCCGAGTCTCTTGATCCTCAAGACACCAACAAGTAAGTTAGAACATCGAATTAGCCCCACACTCTCGCTCCGTTGCTCCATACTGAATGTCAGAAGTTTATCTGAAATAATTATGTGTCTCAGAGTTCATAAGAACTACTATATTGGTGTGAATTAAGTTATTAAGAAGCAGATGATTATATTGCTTATTTAATATATTTATAATATATAATTTATTTTTTTACATTTTATTATTACCATTACCTATTCAATCAAATTTTATATCACATTTAAAATACATTATACACATTATAGCACTTCAGAGTTTTATAGAATTTCTATTACTATTAATCAATTACTACTAATACTAAAAGTAGAATGTTAATTTAAATTTTGTAAAATTTGTCAAAAATATTCATTCAGTTTTATTATATAGATAATATCTTGTATACAATAAGCTTCCTTTATCTCAGAGATTTGTGAATGACGGATTTGCCACTGCTCCGAAAACAGGGGTATATTTTAAACTTAATTTTAGAAAGGTGATTTTTTACTACATTGATATAAGTTTTGTTTAAAAATATTTTTGTCAATTGTTAATTGCATGCTAAATTAATTTGCAATTTATTTTGATTAATTAATTGATTGCAACAAAAATAAAATAATCCTTATGCATAACTAACTTTAAGGCTTAATATCTTTGTCAATCATTTTCGGGTCACATTCAGTAAAATATTTATTATATATTGATCTTTGATTAACTAAAATTTATTTTTATTTATTAAAATTGGTTATATTTTTATTTCCATGGACTTTCTGTTGAACGAATATTATTATTTATTTAAATTAATTATGTTTGTCATTTTACTCCCGTTTAATCATTTTCTCTAGTATTATGGTCTAGGTTACTTTCACATCCAGTCATGTGATCATTTGCCTTCTTATTTTCGTTATATTGACTGATGCAGACAGGTGGGGCAGGTCACACAACTTCAACCCTAACGATACTATCCTTCTTGATTCCCTCACCAATACAGCATCTTTCTCATTGACCACGCCTGGTCCTTCGACATCAACAGCGCCAGACGACAGCTCGAGCAGGTTCCAACCCTTTTAGCACGGATGACCGATTTAATGGACATTCCAGACTTCCAAGATGACAAACTAGACGCGGTCATGCGAGCAATTTGGCGGTAACTACCAAACACCTTTTTGCTTAACATGAAAATATTATCATATTTATTTTTCAAATATCTTTATTTATAGTACTAATTATAATTAATATCATAAATGAATTTTAGAAATATAATAAAATTTAAAGAAAATCATTATAGTTTTTATATACATATATTGTATGTATATTACCTGTTAGTTTTCTTCTTTTCTTGTGTTTTAAAGATTTTCTATATTATTCACAATAATTTGTTTTTTAAACTTCCAACTTACGTTCTAATAAAAGAAATAGTTTCTATTTCTTTTTTTCTATTTTAATATTGTGTCAGAGCATGCCATAATAAATGCAGAGACAATTTTTGATTATACACATCACAAGAAAGCTTCTGATTCTAGTAGTAGGAAACAGTTAACAAACGTACCAGGCAAACCTAAAAGCATTAAAAAAAGTTAGAAAAAAATATAAAGACAAAAGGAAGTAACTCCAACAAGCAAAGAAATTAATTTTGGCCATATTAAACTTAAGACTATCCAAATGAAAAGAATTGGCATTTCAATTGCTGAAAAAACTATTTCCAATTCCAATAGCAAACTTCAAAATATTGTGAAATAGGCAATAATATCCCGACTGCAGTTACAGAAAGCACACTAAACTTTTAAAATAGAGATTTCAAGAAAGTTGTGCTTTGAAGAATAAATTTTACAATTGCAAATAGAAAAAGACTGTTTCAAAAGAAAATTTTAGAGTATTGAGTGATTGGTTTAAACACACAGAGGTGCGTTACACTCAACAAGCATTTTACATAAAATTTTGATTTTGCAGTACATTATTCCACAATGTCATACTTTTTTCTATACTGTCATTAATATATTATTAGGTACTCTTTAGATGTTCTTTGAATTTTTATATTTTGCTGTTTGACTTTATTTGATCTAATGAGGTACATATTAAAATGTATATAGTTAGATGCTTTTATAAATGTTTCAGTTTTTATTTATTATAAATATGATTATGTCGAATGGTTTATTTTTATTTATTTGTTGTGTTAAAAACATAAATTATGAGTTTATAATATCATATTGTTGTTATGAATTGTATATGTGTATGTATCATAATTTAGTTATGATAATAACTTGAATTCGGGGTTATTAATACAATATTGCTGTATAAAACACAAATTAAAACTTTAAATATTATTTACTTCTGTAAAAAAATATACTTCCGATTTTTACTACTTTTGTTATCTTGTATTTTAGTTACAAGACTATGCAGTTACAACGTAAAACAAATATCATTTTAAGTGAGAATTTAATAAAGTTATGCATGACCTTATGCAATATTTAACTTGTGTAACAATAATTTCACAATATTCTACGGTATTACATCTATGATTCACGAATGAATATTATCATAAAAAATTGTCGACAATCAGAAAATGTATTTTGTCGATGAAACTGGAAGGCCTGATTATTGTAAGAGTGAAAGATTGTACATACTTTACGAGTATGTAATTTATTTACAATATTATCAATATAATATTGTATTGAAATACATATGAATAAATATGCTGTCGCTCGCCTTACCTAAGTTTACCGTTCATCTCCTAAATTATAAAATGTATAAATTGCAATGTCTAATTTACAAATTTGTTAAAAATAAATTTATTATTTTTTATAAAATATTAGAATAAATATACATATGTATATTAACTGCTTTATTTTTAATTTCATTTAAACCCCAAAAACAAATAGTAAACCGAATACTTTCTACATAATTACATATTTTATTTTATCAAGAGTAAGTGTTCCGTCCCAAAGCCTCTTTTTTATCTATTTTTAAAAGAATTCTGGATTGCAACTATGTAACTCTGAATAGTTATGGTTTAATACATTTATATTTTATAAATAAACAGGTTATAACGATTGATTTTAATGTACATATTAGAAACATAAAGTCTATGTGGTAATACTCAAACATTATTAAAGTATTTAAAAGAAAATGTCGCTGAAAATATTGCGCAGATCCACTTTATTAATTGCAAGAACGTATAAGTTGAATTATATATTATATTCACTATGCAGATATGTAATAATAAAATACTTTAATTTCTCTAACACCATTTTGTATGGTATGATTACGATTCATCTTATATTCAAATATCTTATTTTTACCATTTTCACTTGAAACTCAAAAGTGTCATTATAATATATGGTATCACCCCATCTCGCTCACAGTTTTTGTCACTTCTACCAAGTGGACGCAACGCCACCAGACAGTAACGCCTCAAAGGGCCCTCATGAAAAGACTTCTGTGTGGTATGTGATGGATGAATTCGGGTCCAGAATTCAGCACTCTGATGTACCTACTTGTAAGTATCCTGCCTCGCTATTGTACTACACGGACTCCCCTTTAAAATACTATATTTACTATATTTCATTTAAACGGATCGACATAAACAAAAACCTGTGTTCTCTGTCAATCTTTACACTCTGACTTGAATGACTTCTAACATACATTTCTTTTCTTTTTTTTATTAACATTGTTACTAAAAAATCAAATACATTCAATTTCTTTCATTAACTTCAAAATATCAATTAGAAAGTAATATATTTCGGTATCTTTTTATCAGCAAGTAAAGGTAATAATTATTATTATTTGATATAGTTTTATCATAAGATTATACCATAAAATCTTTTTTATATTGTAATATTAAAACCTCATAAATTGTAGTAGTTTAACATATTATAAAGTAAAGACAGTAAAACGCAAACTATAAACCGACAAATTAATACGGTTATTTCCTTAAATTATTCATTAGAAATGGTAGTTTTGTTTTTATAATTTTCGAAAAATATTTATTTTTTAACGGTATTTATTCTACAGTTTAATATAAAGCTTTTAGTTTTTAAAATTAGCATTTTCTTTATTTTCTTCTCAGGTCGCACTGTTCCTCTCTTTTACTTGCCCCGGGGCGTCTGCTATTCACTGCTCTGGCTAGTTCAACCAATGAATGAAGGAGGTAAGTTACTGCAGTCTTCAATATTTATAATTTAATTAATACTATAAAGGGAAAATGTGTTGTAGATTTCTTTATGTACCTACATACTCTTCTAAGTAAATTAATTACTGCTTTTTATATATTTTTGTATGTGTATATTTTACATTAATTAGGCAATATTTTTTAATTCTTGTTTTGTGTTGTCTTGCAACATTTATAACCTATCAATAACTCACTCATTGTCTGCATTTCATCTCAGACGAGCTTACAGTAGACATGATTGAACACATCAAGAAACCGGAACTTCGTCCCTACTATCTGTTGCCATGGCGACCGGAAGACTTCTCCGAAGAGGAAGAGGCGCCGATAAACTTGTTTACTGATGAATTTTTTCAAGTAAGACCAGGCTTCTGATCTCTGCGCGCAGTAGCTACAAGCTTCCCATAATATTATGTAACCCTTACCCATTAGAAAATGTTAACTAAACACAGTATTTTTACATTTTCATGGCAAAATATATTATCTCTTAAATTTGATAATTTTTAAGTGTGTCATCCATTGTTTAACCTATGTTATAGTTTTAAATTATGTACATATTCTACACATGCAATAAACTCTAAAATTTGACTATACATTTTAACTAAAGCCTTATTACGTGTTGTAATGCTTTAAATATTCTTCAAAAGATAAATATATAGATTTTACATATAATATTATTATGAAAATCACTGATATTGTGTAATAAATACATCTGTGTTTCTTTGTGGAGTCGCGATATTTTACACACACGTTATTCCTAATTCAAAATGTTCTATTTGCTGTGTCGTCTCTATGTTTACATTTTATTTTTAGAAAATATTCTCCATTATAAATATTGTGAAGTCATTCATCAAAGAAACCTCACCCTCTCACAGTCTCACAGAATGAACGAAACACTCCCTCTGGCGAGCACTCACTCACCCCCAGTCCATTATGATCCAATGAAGAACCCTTTGCGTGTCTTCACCGATATGTCCATTGTGAGAGACAATCTCGCCTTAGATACTGCCGCTCGATTCGTTGCCGTAGACGATCGGTACAGTGCTAATGTCCTCTGGCTATACGAGCATTTCAAGGATTATGAGTAAGGAAGTTAATTATTAGCACAGATTTTAAATATATTTTTTCATTTTCGAAAATATTTTTTTAAATCTATGATTTATAAATACTTTGCGTTTTTTTCTACTCCTGTATTTTCAGCAATTTCAAATTCATTAACTAATATTAATTTTATTAAAACCATGTTTAATGATGTCCTGATAAATAATTTTAAATAATCCTCCAAAAATTTCTGTTAAGAATAATTGCTATAACATTTTCATCAAATGCTTATTACGTCTGAAATGGCTTTAAAAATAATTATAATATAGTTACTGGTTAACTGAAAAATATCATACTAATTAATGAGAATTTGTTATCTAAAATAACTGTATCTGCTGGTTGTTTTTAATCTACGGACGAATTTAAGCTCTAGTTATTGTATGCTTAATGACTTGCACTGATCTCAAATACTCGTTACAACTAATCTTACCTATCTGAATTTACAAATTTAGTAATTCGATGGTTCCTTTCAAAAATTTCCAATTTTAGACCTTGACAAAGGTAACGCCGCCTACATAATTTGTTAGTATACTTTGAATATATTTCATAAATTATTTTATATAATTCCATTTTTCATTCAAAACATAGTTGATTTATGACAATCAAAGTAAATGTCATATGATTTAAAAATAAATAAAAGTCATTTTCATTATGTACACAATTTTATTACAAAATTACAAATAAATATACAACTATTCAATATTTGTGGATCTACTATGAGCAGAGATCACAGCTGCCAGGTGCTTTAGCATTGAGTCAATTGCGGCTTGAATGACTGCAAGAGGTATTGCTGCCCATTCTCGATGAACAGTGTCAGGAAGTTCACCAATTGAGCCTTCAATTGAGCCCAAAGATTCTTGATAGGGCTAAGATCAGGAGACCATAGAGCCAGGGCAAAACATTAAGACAATTTTCTGGCAGGAATTTAAGGGTCCGGCGACTTTTATGAGGGGTGACATTGTCCGGCTGAATAGCATGCCTCTGTCAAGAAGATCTAGTAGCAGATCTAAAGCAGTGGCTTTAACACCATATTTTACAGTTCAACACTGGTGAGCTCAATTGGAGAACAAATAAGTGCACAATATTGGTGAACTTTCGTTCCACTGTTTATCGAAAATGGACAGCAATACCTCTTGCAGTCATTCAAGCCGCCATTGACTCTGCCAAAGCGCCTGGCAGCTGTGATCTCTGCTCATGGTGGATACACGAACTATTGGATAGTTTGTATATATTGTATACTGGTTTGTAATTTTGTAATAAAATTGTGTACATAATCAAAATAACTTTTATTTTTTCTTAAATTTTATGGCATGTTTTGAAAGAAAATTTGGATTATATAAAATAATTTATGAAAAATATTCAAAGTACATAAAATAATATGTAGGGTGGCGTTACTTTTATCAAGGCATGTATGGTAGACTTTTAAAAATGCAATAATTCAGTGTATTCAGAAACATTTGTAATTTATAATTACTAAATAATATATTATCGAAACTTCTAAGTCTGTATTTTAATAATAAAATTACAGACATGTTAGACGCAATACCAGCTAAACTCAGGAGTAAGTAGTCCGAATTTGAACCTGCTATCTCCGGATTGCAGACATGCTATCCATTGAACCATCGCTCCTTAAAAGTTTAGCGTGTTAAAGCTTATTTAATATTTTACATTCGTGTATGACTCTACTGTTTTTTAGTCTGTATAATTTAACCTAATGATTGTATTGTAAATTTATATAATTTATAAATTCCTCGCTCTCTATTGGGCACAGAACCTTCTCACGCGCCCAGCCCAACTGCTACATCAACCAGTTCCCCTTTGAAAGCGTGCTCACCGTGAAAGACCTACTGGCAGTGATATCAGCCGGGCGGCCCTGGTCCCCTCTCACCTTCAACCTGGTCCACCAGCTACCCGATTTCATCCGGCACTTTCAACGCCGGGAACTAGACACGGAACCCGACGAACAGGACGAAGCGGAACTGGCGGTAATTCACGCTGGGGACAGACCGGCCAAAGGCCAACGACGTCGAAGCAACGTTTGGATTATAAAGCCCTGGAACCTGGGCCGAGGCATGGGTATTGTCGTCACTGACTGTCTAGAAGAGATTATCCGACTTAGTGACGTCGAGCCTAAGGTAATGTGCTCATGATACATTCTTATTACAAAGACTATTGTTTTTATTTTATGATGTAAAATACATCTTGGTTTTAATATATTCAATAGTATGGTAGATGAGGGGATAGCATAGTATCCAATGCCCTTGTGGCCCCTTGAGGGCAATTTATCATTACTAGCTGTCAGCTGTGATAGTCAAGAATGTCTAGCAGGCATATACCAGTTCTGTATTAAATGACATTTCAAACGGCTTGACACTACAGGTAGTAGGTGTGAAGACCCGTCACAAAAAATGGTAAGGTAACTACGTGCATTAGTGTAGTTATATTATATTATCCAGGAAGCATTTAACTATTTAAATGAGTTAATGTAAGTTAATACATGATATTATGAAATAAATAAGAATGTTAAATAGTTATTGTTTATAGTAAGTACACTTATTAATACGGATATTTAAAAAGTAATTGCGTCATAGTAAATAAGCACACCACTGACTATTATACATAATATAACTAGTCTAAGTTTTTAAACTTATTAAGTACCCTTTGTTAAAAAAAGCTGCGTGCATTTAAAACCGGAAAGACCTTGATAGTTAAAATATGTGTGTATTGAAGAACAGTAACAAAACTAAATACTAATATTAAAGTTACAGTTAATCAAAGCTATGTTAGCCTAATCGAAGCATTTTTATCATTTAAAATCTGGGATGCTGAGCCATTACAATTGTTACTTAAGCATCATCATTTTCGCAACATGTGGCGTTGCATTGTCATATTGAAGGGTACAAACACCCAAAACACTTGCATGCAGGTAGAATTTCTTAATCTAACAGTCTGAAGAGAAATTGTCCATTGGAAACGTAGGTATCTTTCTAGCAAGGATCGCCACGGAGGTGATAGTGACTGTTCCGTTGATAGCATAGCGTTGTTGTACAGCAATTCAACTTTCACATCCTCAGCTAAAGGACAAAATGACAGACTCAATAAACATCATTTTTGAACATTATGATGGGGGAGGGTCAAATTCAACCGGTGAATTGCTCCGATGGTAAACATATATAGTTCTTTCGCCTGAAGCAATACCACCATTTTTCATCATGACAAGCTTTTATTCTTGACCAAGGAGGATATTTATTCACGAATTGATTCTGCTCTTCGTTAACTATTTATAGTTAACGAAGAGCAGAATTCGTGAATAGATATAATGAGGAACATGAGATTTTCTTACATTATCTTCATTTTAATATCTTTGCAGCATACTTCGATTTGCAAAATTATTTTTAAACAGAATATACACTTTATCATTATTTATAATTGTAAATATATATGATTAAATGCATCGTTCTCTTTTTCTTAGATTGTGAGTCAGTACGTCAGGAACCCAGTCCTTTTCCACAGGGAAGACCTCGCCGCTCGGGTAAAGTTTGACTTGCGCTACATGGTTCTTCTGCACACCGCTAGACCGCTTAAAGCTTTTGCGTACTCTGTGTTTTGGCTCCGTTTCGCCAACAAGTGAGCTTTGTATTTATATTTTTCAATTATGGTCTTAGCTAAAAATAAATGTATTTTTACTTACGGTCTTACTTATGGTCTTAGTAAAAATAAATGTATTTTTTTAATGACTTTTAAAATATACTTTTAGAAATGGTATTAATTATTATTTTTTTATATATTCATATAATAATATGTATATAATAATGTATATAAATACTATTTAAAAAACGGTGATTATTAACTATAATATTATCCAAACTTCTAATTTATTAAGCATGATTATTCCCTTTTTTGTTATTGAGACCTAGTTGCGTTTATTTTTATATCCTGTACATTTTGTGTTTTCGTTAATTACCTCCATATTGAATAAAATATGATAAGTTTATTCAACGCAATTGTTTTCACATATATATCCTTCAAAAGCTGGAATATAAAGCATTAAATAATGTAATGAATTTACATTACCTTAGGGTTTGTTTTTCTCGCTGTTACTGTTAATACACTACCACTTATGTTTCAGAGAGTTTTCTCTGTCTGATTTCAATGACTATGAGAAGCATTTTACTGTCATGAACTATCGCGATGATTCTCCTCTGAAACAAGTAAAAAATAATCATCTTTCATTTAAAGTTTCTATAATTTTAATATTATTTTTGTAGTACCTTTCTTCTGGCATAATTCAATATTATTTAAACAAATTGAAATATTTAGATCGTATTTGGTTCATTAGCTCTTTTCTGTATCATGATTTAAATTAAGGATCATTTTAATTTCTAGATAAACTGCGAAGAATTTATTCCCATGTTTGAAAGACAATATCCTGATCACGCATGGGCCAAGGTTGAAGTAAGTAATGTATGATAATGTAAATTTATATTAACCATGAACCTTATATCTATTCGGTTTTAACAATAGAAATTTAAATAAGTCTAAGAACATAATAATGATTCTTATATATTTCAAACAGATCTGACAGAATGACGTTATATCTAAAAATAAATAATGCCACTAGTTTTTTCGTAGCTTAAGTCAGAAGTATTTTTCTAGATCTTGTGTTTTGTATATTTCTCTGAATTTAATTAATTGGGTTATATTTTCGTATTTTTATCCAAACGCAAAAACATTTTCAAATCTGTAATCATTTAAGCCATATATTATATTAATGTAAAATTCTATAATTTATTGTAGTTATTTCCTTATTTAGTCACATATTTTTTACCAATAGGTTCTGATTTCTGGTTGGTCCTATTCGTCAACAAAAAGATCTGAAATGCTGTATGATCGTTTCTATAATATTGTAATATTATGTAGCTCTATCTTTGTGGATATAACGATAAATATCGAACCTTTAGTTGGTTTTTTTATGTTTAATACTTACCTATTTGTAACAAGTTCGAAATATGCTCCAACCCCCCTCCCTTCGTATGCATAACCTTAGGCCGGCATCCACGAAGTCCTAAGTGACTTATTCTCTAGAGCCAATCAATTCCCACCGCCTCGCGGCCTCGCCGATTCACCCCAATCCCGGGCTATTTACGCGGTGGATCTCCTTCTGGAGTGGCGCACGCATGAAAAGTGTAAGCTAAGTGGCATTTATTTTTAGACAGAGGGCAAGTTTCAATTAGTTTATAGAATAATAATCATTCAAAAAGAGATTTCCATGATTTTTCTAGCTGTTATGCTACAGTTATTATAAGGACAAACGTAAATTCATGTAACCTAAATGAAATCAATGTTGGCATACACTACATATAGCACTCAACTAATCAGTGCACAAAAATCTTTAATAATCAAAAATTCAGATAATTCAATAGAATGTAAATTGACTATACATGTACATGTGTATATTTCCAAGTTTTTACTCTCTTTTTATTTAAAGGGTAAGAGCGAAACTATTTAATCCAATAAAAATGTATCATTAATACAGGAATAATAATTGAAATACCTCATGAAAGTTTACATAATGAATAATATAATGTTACAAGACCATTTAACTCTAGTTAATATTTTTAGATACTTCATACCTGTAAATAATAATAATATATTATTACTACGGGTATACTCAGCTACTTATCAGCATTTTTGTCAAAGTTAATAGAACTATTATAATTTAAACTTAGTTTTAAGTCTAGTTTACTTGCTGAAGTCAAGATAGGGTAACTCAAAAATATAAAATACAATACATAATATTGATTGGTACTGTATTATATATATTTTTATTGTTAATCTAAAATATAAGAAAAGAAAATAAAAAGTTTTTTTCACATATCTGATTTATTATCCACTGACATGTTTTTTGCAAGTGAATAGGTAATAGCATATTTTACATAATTGTAAAAATGAAAACTCTATTTCAATTAATCTACTATTTTAATGTTTAAATAATTTTACTGGTAATGTGTATCAAATATTTTATATTGTTCAACTAAAACCTATTTTATCTATTAATTTAATTGGATTTTTTGTAGACTATTTGTGCACGTTCTAATTGCTAAAAGATCTATGCATAATATAACTAAATATAGATTAGTTATATAACTAAGTGTTGTTTTGTAGCAAACTATTTACGCTGTCATTGATTATTACCTGTTATTATTGTATTATGTGCCGTTTTTTGGTATTTTTTGTATTTGCCGTACGAATTAAAACGTACC
>JAYRBW010147588.1:0-14584 GCA_036023295.1 Invenusta paracnida | reverse complement strand
GCGGTCATGTGACAAGCGCACTCAAATAAGCGGTCATGTGACAAGTGCACTCAAATAAGCGGTCATGTGACAAGTGCAATCAAATAAGCGGTCATGTGACAAGTGCACTCAAATAAGCGGTCATGTGACAAGTGCACTCAAATAAGCGGTCATGTGACAAGTGCACTCAAATAAGCGGTAATGTGACAAGTACACTCAAATAAGCGGTCATGTGACAAGTGCACTCAAATAAGCGGTCATGTGACAAGTACACTCAAATAAGCGGTCATGTGACAAGTGCACTCTTTTATAAAAATAAGCAGAATATACTTTCTTTGAAAAATGCATGTCTCCCTCAAAATCAATGAAATTCTGATTCGGGTGCTGTTTAATTTCATGAAACTAATTCATAAAGTATACAATAAGAATAAGGTATTTGCAGAAAAATCGAAATTTAATTATTATTTTCCAAAAATGGCACATTTCCACTTTTTTTAGAAGAAAAAATATTTGACCGATTTTTTTAATGGAATATGTTAGAAAACATGCGAAGTTTAACATCTCTACTTTATACATTATAGGAAGCTTGAGAATTATAAGGATGGGGGCTAATGAGATATGCTCGGCCCACAAATATTCGGTATGGATAGCATTACTGGAAAATAGCAAAGAATCAATAAACAAAATATAAAGTGAATGTTGCAAATGCGACAATATAAATTAACAACAACTTGAAAAAAAGTAATCTGCTTAAATGAAAGATCCGTGCAAAGTGTCCTTTTAATATGTCGTCAATTTTTCCTTTTTCACCTACACTATACACATGTTGATCACTACTTGACCGCTCCTGTATTCCCTCGAATCCTGCCAAGATAGGTGTTTCAACCTGAGCACTGTGGCAGGGCTGTCAAGAGAGCTATTTGAAATAGACACCCAGGTGACTGCTGGCTTAAATTTACATCATCCGCTCGGAATTAGAGAGCCTTCTCTTTATATTATATGGACAGATTTCTTTATTGAAAAATATTTCGTTTAAATTGAAGTTTGTCTTCTTGTAATAATTTAAAATAGAAGTTCACCTGAATTTGGAACAGGAGAGGAGGGCATGGAGCCTTAACTCCCATCTTTTCTCAACCCATTAATCTATTAATAGGTTTGGTTTATAATTATATTTGCCCTGCCTGAAGGTAAGTCAAGGCCTGGAATGATTTATGACTCCTGGCCGGCCGCGTCCCACACCAGTTTTATGTACATATCAGCTCTTCTATGTGCGAGATGCCTAAAGTTACATATAGAGAGAGCATCTTGAGGGATTAGTTCCAGCTTGCCAGGCGCATTAGATCACCCACGAGTCAGCGACTACTGTTTGTAACTAATTTAGCGCGAAGAACGCGGTGAGTTAAGTAAACGTTGAGCCTGCTCCCTACTCAAGCAAGCAGGCAGCAGGCTTGCTCATCTTCTGCTCTCATCTTGCTTTGGTTGACGTTGGCAGTTGTCTTCTCGTCGTCGTTTTCACCTGTTTGATGCCTCCCTTCTCTCGTTTCAGCTCGCTCGGCCTCCCCTGTGACGACGACGGCGACGAGAGAACTCTTCTTCCCCTGTATAGAATTAATTAATAAGCACTTTTCACGCCAGACAGAGGCGCCCTGGCAGTCACGCTGTATATATATTCATTGAATTTCTGACTTGATTACGTATTTGAATAGCTCGCCTGCCCGCCTCCTCGCCTTACTCTATAACTTAGAAGAGATGTCAGAGAAAGAGGGGGGAAAAAAGAAGCTTTTCTCTTTGATTGAAGTGATTGAAACTGGACAAAAAGCGCCGGTGTCCTCTCCTCAAAAGCGCTTGCTTGCTTTTTATAGTAGCGCTGTTGGCTTATCTACTCACAGTTCACACGATGACTTTTGGTTAGCGGCTCGCGGATATATATTAACTCTATGTCGGGGAGGGAAAGACTTTTTGGCTTTGTAGGCTGCCATTTTTGTTTTAAATGGGATTATCGAGGCGGTATTTTATTGCTGTGTTCACCCGCCGCCACCACACTGAGAAAAGGGTCATTCTGGTAAAATGTAATGTTTCTTTTTTTTTCAAAAATGGTTATCGATTTGTTTTATTTGTATGTCTTTCATTTAAGTTGAAGGTGGAAAAAATCTTCTACAAAATTGACTAAATCGATTGAAAATTGGATTGCAATGGTTACTACAGATGATAGTATTAAAGTGAACACCGATGATTTGTTGAAAATGCTGCAAACTGTATTATAAGGCTGCAATAGTTGATTTCATATTTGCACTTTTGTTCATCTGTGAATTAATTTAATATTCAAGTTAATATTTTTGCATACAATTATGCTGTTTACTCGTTTAACCTAATTAGTATTAACCTTTGAAATTCAGGAAACTAATAAAATACATCTAGATTTGTTAGCATATACAATTCGGAATAGTTAAACGGGCTAAAATCTGAAATCAATTCTCAATTGGATATATATCTGGACAGTTTTTTTTTTACTTCTAATCAACTTAATAAGTATTTTGTAGAATTTAGTTTATTGGCTTTTGGTCTGCGCGAAAATCAACTGCTACATAATATTATTATCTTGTGTGATGAAACTGTTCTCGCGCTTATGTGAATATGGAAAGACAATATCTCAGCGTCTTTAACGCATTCGCAGCACACACATGCTTTTAATAATTATTAAATTACTTGGACTTATCTTGGGGAGATAATGGATCCACGTGTGTATGTGTGGCAGGAACTGATTAAACTTCATCTCTACGCATATATGTATGTTTTCCTTACAAGGTCTTCCCCTACGTGTATGTATAGGGGATTAGACGATGTGAACATCAGTTCCCTACGTATACATGTGTTTCCTGTTAATTAATCCTCATTTTGCAGCTTTTAAGTCTTCATCAGGGTTGACAACATCACACATACTCACTAATGCAACAGTAATTGAGTGTTGCGACATTTTACTTAATTCTGAGGGGGTCCTCATCATCCCGTGTTAATGATAATATAAATTATAACTACAACTATGTAGAAATATTTAGTTTCTTGTTTCTTTATAAATGTATGCATAATTATCTATGAGCTCTTAAAGTACTATATGTCTACTAAGTTACCCACTTGGCATTCCATTAGTAGCTCGATATATTCTCTCATACTCCCAACCGGTTGTGGAAGACTGTCTTATTGTGATACCATATTATGGCAAATATTCGATCATACCTTATCTCTTGAAGATCAGTAAGTTAGAACATGATATTTGTACTTTGTATCTATTCTCTAGGCTAGGTATTTCCTCGACTATTTGGAGTAGAAATTCGGGCAGACTCTAGCTTAATGTACATATATATGCACGCGGAAATCTTCCTTGGTAATACTTGCGTCTCATTTGTTTCCAATTGGCAATTTACTGAGACATCCAGCGACCCGAACCAACAACCTCATAAAAATTCAACCTCAAACTTGAACCTGCCAATCTCCCCTTTGACGTGGAGGTCCCCTGGGCTCCTCGTTTGATCAGTTTCCTTCTACTGCTCGTTCTCTCCTCCACCCCCTTTTTCTCTGAACTCTTCTCCGCCCTGTTTCTGGATATAATATATGTAGTTCGCAAAACTTTCCAGACCTAAAGTTATAAGCGTGTGTCACTTTTTAATTAGACGCTGTGTGAGTCGTATATAATAATAATAATAATAATCTAGCAGGCCAACTTATTTACATATCTGTTGATTCATGTAGAATGTAATTTTCGTCATGATTACGTCACCGTTATAGTTTGCAGAGGAATGGCCTTTATGTAGGAAATAGCAGACATTTAGCTTAGAGTACTTTGCTTGCTATTATTGTGTGCTGTGCTCCAAACTTTTCTGTATCATAAATAATAGACTTTAGAATTATTTTAGAGATTTGGGAAGTGAGCGCATCAGGTCTTTTCTATTGAAATAAAAAATAATGTGGCTACTAAGCTTTATTTGTTAATTACAAGAGCAGCCATTGTTTATTAATGGCCTCAAATTGGGAAGTATCTACATTCAATCTTTGTAAGGCGTGCCGGATGTTTTGATTGCTGATAAAATTGTTCACTTCCTGTTATTAATGATTCTTTTTCAATTTATTCAATTTTGTGAGAGTTTGCAACTTGGTTTTTTTCTCTCTCTCTCTATGGAGCTTTGATATATGTGGGGCTGTAATACTTTTATTTGAGTAATATTTTGCTAATGTGCTTAATGTTTTATCCTGTAAAACAACTATAATGAATGTTTTTCGTTAAAATAAAACAAAAGTTTCCTGACCTTATATGCCAAGTATATTTCTGCAAACTAATTCACCTTATTTCATTATAATACTCTAAAAAGCTTGGAATGCTAATATATAGGATGCGGAATTATTTCAATTAAATAACGATAGAAAAATTCTGACCATTTTTATACTGTTGCAAAAGACTTTTTGATAGTGAAATTTCGGCACGGCACGTTTGTCAGTCAGGCACGCCACTCTATTCAGAAATTAGCCTCTCTGGTGGCATGCCGGACTCTCTCTGTCTTCTGCTGTTGTGCATACGACCTCAACCTTGTCCCATCTCTACTTGGACGTCCTTTCCTCTCTTTTCTAGAGGCCATCGTGGCGATTGATGGGCCCAAAGTAGGCAAGGCAAGCTTATACTTCTTGATATATACCGCAGCAGCAGGTTTTTTTTAATACTCGCGTTTGTGTGATCCATGGCACCGAGTTTCCTCCCTCAAGACCCAAGTTTCACGGGCATAAGCCACTGGGCGGGAATCGAATGTGCCTGTACCGAGCAATCCTTTGATATTTTATATTTTATTTCTTATTTTTCCAGGGTAACTAACTATCTAAATCCTATCTCAAACATTTAATGATGTAGAATTCCCTTAAGTTACTCTCATAATAATTGCTCAAAGCATCCCTGGAAACCCTGGAATCCGCAATAGCAAACATGAGCTAAGTTGAAATGACAGCGGTGATTGTAAAGGTTTTTAGTATCATTGCTAAGTGCTTATCAATAAGGCCAGGTTCTACCCCCAGAAGTACAGTCAACAGGTTTTGTACTCTTAAACCTGGACTTCTGGGTGCATATTATTTCCTCTCTTGTCTTGGTAATAGCTACTTGTATTAAACTAACAGCAAGCAACTTGGTATGCCTTTCTCGTAAATGATGTCAAAATTATTTTTTTCTAGTCTATTCAGTACTCTAGTAATTAATCAGCAGTTTTTTTCTTCAGAATTGTATATATATTTTATTTGTAACTTATAAATCAGTTTGTAAATTTATAAATTATATAATTTGTAAGTTATAAATTTGTAGCAGTGTATCGTTAAAGACACACTACTTATACCTATCTAAAGAAGAGAAATTATCATTTTCAAATTAAACTGTAAATCAATTAATTTATTGATTACTCGATTTCGATTAAAACAGTCATTCTTCATTGTTGTATTTTTTTATTTAGCGAGAGAAAGATATTACCTCACAGCATAATATACAATTAGTTTGATATTTATCCGTCAGCTTTTATATAACGACTATAATATATTTGCACATCACATTACAACATGTCGTATAATAATTGGGAATTTTTGCTGTTGCTGTATGCCTCAAAATAACTGTTAAATTGATTATTTTACGAGGCATGAGAGTGTATCAGTGGCACCAAATTGCATTGTTAGTTTAACTCGGCAGGGTCTGACGGGCTGTTCATTTGCTCTTTTAATTTGTTGATCTCATCTCACTCCTCTTCTCTCCGACAACTCGATTTTATCTCGAATGTCGTGTCTGCGGATACAACCCCGACACCCCTCAACGCAGCGCAGTTGCAGTTTCTATATAAGAGACGACACAGACGCTTGTGGCAGGCAGTGTCAAACTTTTTAGTCCCGGGTGGACTTGCCGTTACGTGTAATTGACTCTACACGACGGCTTTTGCGGGGGGAGGAAAGTGTTAAAACATCAGAAGACACCCTGAGCATATCTTGGCGATGTACCTATCTCAATGTCATGCCTTAGAGGGGACAGACTGTGCGCGGTTCCCTTCTCGTTCGTGTTGTTTGCGCATTGAATTTGTTCTTGGAACTAGTATAGCTAGAGGGGAAGGAACCCTTTGCCAATATTTAGTTGGCAATCTTTGCGCCTCCTATTATACATGGTCTACTGTCGGGCCAGCTGTGTGGACAAGAGTTTTGTTGAATAGAATTATTAAAATTAGTGGGTTTAACAGCGGGGATAGCGTATATTCTGTCTTTCGCGGGGCATTAAATTTTGGGCAACATTTCCAGTAAAGTGCGAAATAGATTTGATGTGATTATCCCGCTTTATTGGAGCTGTCTAAAGTGTCAATTAAAACTAATAACTTGGTATGTTGTATATGGGATAGAGTTGACTAACATAACTACATATAATATGAACCAAGTTAAGGAATGATTTGCCAGGATTGTCTTCTGATTTGGTGATAGTGAAGAGTGCGCCTGACCAGTGAGACCGACAAAATATACTATTTTAGATTGTATCTTTGACTACTATCTCACAATTACATGTCTGTCAAATACATTACTAACCAAAAGACGTTGACGATGCCTCCGAAATCAGTGACATATTCTTTTTCTTGGAAGTTTAGGGGAGCCATGTAATCCTCAATAGAAAGATAGAAAGAGAGAGGGGGAAGCGAATAGTTGTGTCTCACTCAGATTGTCTGCTAATTGGCGGTCTTTCCTGTCAATTAGAGGGGCACCATGTGTTTCTCTAGATAAAGCTAACAAGTAGCGCATGTTTGCAAGTGTACTGCCACCATTGCTGATCTATCGTGTTTGTGGTTATTCGGAAACCCTTGATTCTTGAGTTTGAAGGCAATCTTTGTCGTTTCGTTGTACGCGTTCTATTTATGGGAAAAAGCTGTAAAATGTCTCTTCATATAATTATTACAAAAAGTAAAATGGAAAAAGTTGTGTATTGTTTTTATTTCTTCTTAAAACTGAGAAAGTAGTTATTGCAGTGAATTTCAACGCATTAAAATACAACAGTATTATCTGGACTTCTTTATAATAGATATGGACTTCTCTTCACACATGAACAGATTATTATTTAAAATAAGACTACGATTTCCGATGACCTGTGTGTCTCTTTATACCCGGACCGTTGTTTAGAACCTAGCATATACGAATTGTGCTTTATAGCTTAGCCAGTGACCGAATACAAATTACAGGCAGCAAAGTCAACAGGCGAGAATCAACAAGTTTCAAACGTTGCATAAAAATTATTCACAGCTTGTTGTGGAAATCAAATCATATCTATTTTTAGACTTATTTCTTTAATATTGGTGATACGAAAACATTCATAAATGGCTGAATTGGCTGTGAAGCAATAGTTTTAACTTTGTTTGATAGTTGAAATGACGGTGAAATGTTCAATGGCGGCTTAAGTGGGAAGTGATGGACCTAAAAGGTTGACTGCCCTCATTCAATATAGTAACAATATGTCCATTCGTTCACTTGCTCCGTACAATGGTGTTCAATGTGACTTTATTTGAATGGGGAAGGTGTAATCATTTAGTTGGATAGAGTAGAATAATAAGAGTCTATTAGGACTGTGTTATGAAGGCAGTACGCGTTTATTGCAGCAAGAAATAGTTGGAAATAAAGGTCTAATATTAGAACAACAAGTGGATGTTCAACTTGTTGAACTATTTGCAACTAGACTAGTGTAGAGGGTGAATTCTCAAATCAATATTCCAAACATGTTCAACTATTTGCAACTCCATCCATTGAACCGTCTTCATGTCTGAAGGTTGTCTCCATTTCTTTCGGTCCAAAACATAGCATCGTACTAAACGTTTCTTAAGTTCCATGCTTAACGCGTCTTTGTTGTCAATAAACCTTTTAACTTCAGAAAAGAGTTTTTAGTTATTTCTATTCTAGACTTGACTTGACTTCAACATCAACGCCTATCGTCTGTAATCCACTGACCTAAGCACTTGAATTTATTGACTTGTTCGTGAACTTGTCCATTCACAGTAACGGAGATTCTTTTGTCCAGGCATGTCCAAGTATCCGATGCCAATTATGACCTCTACTATAAACAATATGGTTTTAGTTTTCAACTATGTTGAGGGTAAATTCTATACTTTTTTGTATCATTTCTCATAATTTCCAAAGATTCGTTTAATAAATAATATTTCATTATTGTAATTATCTACTGGTAAGACTGTATGAATACTAAGATTATGAAATGTCGTCTAACATAAGATGTTACTTTTCATGCAGACAATGAAGAAATTGAAACAGTTGACTCCTTCTTCGTGTATCTTGGAACATGCTTTAACAACACAAACAACAGGTTTGATGAAGTGAAGCGAAGAATTGCGACAGCACAAAACGCTGTGGCGAAGTTCCAAACATCTGGAAGTCAAGAGAATTATCTCTCAGCTCAAAACTGTCTTTCATGCGTGCTTTAAGTTTCTTGGTATAGTGTTGTATGGATGTGCAAACTAGTTCAAAACTCGAAGCTTTTAGATTAATCATCAGTTTGTCAGCACAGCATTAAAGCGTAAATTATCTTATTTCAACCATGTTATGCGGCGGAAAGTCTGGCACACAACATCATGTGGTTCAAATGTTCACTTACATTTGTATGTAGGTGTGTTTATGTGGAAGTTTAGTCAAATTGTTTTCACTGATTACTCACTATTTATAATTTTATGATATGCTAAAATTAGTTTATTAATAAATATACCTTCAATCAATTCTGTATATTGCATACTAAAATGATATGTCTGGCTACGCCCCTGATTTCATTCAGTTCTACATTTCCTCCAAGTTCTTCTGGATTTCCTTTGGTATATACTTATGATGTCTCGTTATGACAATGTAGGTAGGCCACCGACCTAGAAGGTACCAATGGATAGATAAAAAACCGGTAGACATGGCTGAAATCCTTGCATTAGGTATCTTATAACAACTAAATATGATATAATTTATTATACAGTAGGGTCCCTGGGCACAGGAAATATGAATTGTCTTCTTCAACTAGGAATCGATTACAAAGGCGCAATTGAGCAAACAAACTGTGTTTAATTATTCAACCAAGAGCAATGAGGCTGGCTGTATACAGCCCGGGACCGCTCCGTATACTTACCTATAATGTACGCCACGATACACTCAACTTATGCGAGATATATACGTGTATTTGCATGGTTACTATATATTCCTATAATCTCTCCGTAAAGCTAAACTGTTTGAGTTGATAAAAGAAGTTTACTCACCGGTCCCAATCATCTGCTTCAATTGATTCACAATATTTCAAATAAATTTAAAGTAAAATAATTTCACGCGTATCTACATTATTACCTGCACACTCCGTGCAACAAGAGATGTGACAATCGATGTTAAACTCACTCGCATATAAGAAATAATTACTTTAAAAATACAATAGTTTTGGGATGTTCTTCTATTAATTTAGATAATCTCAATCGAAGACAATCCATTCACCTTTTCTTGGACAGTTCATTGCTTCATCGTTTGAATAATTTCACAATTATGTTTTGCAATTAGAAGTGTAAATTCTTTATTTAAAAATCTACAACATTTTCAAGCAGTATTAATGTATATTTTCCCAAATGTTTCTCGAACTAATCGATAATGCCTTGGAAACTTGAATGTTAAATTTCTCTTATTTAAGATTTTAAGAATTAGAGTTCCCTTTTGGAATATAACTATAACTTTTACTACAAAATACACTATAATAGACGGTGTACAAAATTCAAAATTTAACTCGACCGTGTTCGGCCATTTAGTTCTGAAAAGGGGTTAGTAAAGAACCGCCACAAGATTCTGCACAGATTAATATATCATGAAACATGTTGCTTGTTAGGAATCTAATTATGTGATGCTTCTAATAATACATATTATTATTCTCTTTTTTAGACATTAATATAAGAACCATTTAATTACAAAACTGGCGCTTATATTTAGAACCTCTTTTTATAAATATTTGTGTCTTCATTGAGCGTTGCTTTCTCTCTCTTTCTCTGTGAGACAACTTTTGAGTTGTCATGCATGATTCGAACAAGAATTCTAGTTTGATCCGGATCAGTGATATAGAGACCTGAAATGTGGAGTTGTAAGACAGAGGGAGATCACACAGAAATCTTTGACACATATTTCCGGCAAATTTGGGGTCACCTTCATTCCTCTCTATACATACGGGAGCTGTTTCCATGGCGTCTGTATGGGAGACACTCCACGTGTTAATTAGGAGTTGACTGGTACATCCCTTGAGAGTCCGGGCCTTATCACTGGTATCATGGATGGGGCAATCAGGGGCGACGGGGCTTTCACATAATTACCTTCAACTTATGTCATCCAAAGTGGGGAATCTCTTACTGCAATCGATCTTGTCAAAAATTGAATTCAGTTGTTTTCTCGGAATCTTGTGAAACTCAGAAATTGGAGTTTCTGCTGTAAATTAAGTATCGGGGATTTTGATATTTCCTATACTTGCAAGATGCATTTTCAAGTAGATTGATAGAATATAATTAAATACCGCTTTCATTTTATGTATTGTGTATTTGAGCAATCAAACAGTTTTTAATTAGTAATATTGAGAAAAAACTTATACTAAACAGATATATATAAATTAGGTAAAAGTTTCACTTTTAAAGTAATTTTTTTCCATTGAGAACATTTTGAACACTCAAACGATATAATTCTTATCACTTCTGTTAATTTAAGTATTTAACCTGAACTTTATTGGCCTTTAATTATGTTACAAGTGAACTATTTTATACTTTGAAAGTACGATTTTTTAATTACTTATGCTATCTTTATTTCTTCCAATTAGAAGAAAATAAAGTAATAATTTTATGAATGTACACTTTAATAGATATGCATACTGTGCAGTATCGTTGGTGATATGTTTTATAGTGTTATAATTAATCATGCGCTAATTGCCTCAAAAGTGGATATTAACCCTCTCGCATTGGCATAAAAATGGGGGATTTCTGGGGGCAAGTTAATGACATCCTTTGCCACAAAGTCTTATCAAACTCGCCTTTATCCTATTTTGTGAGATATAGGGACATATACTGTTTTTTTAGAAGGTAGAAAGTTCCACTAAATTGTGGCTACTGTATGTAGCTCCATTGTATGTTGTACAGTGCAACACTTGCTTCTGAAATATTTAAGAATAACCTGACCTGGACTGTGATGGACACTTCTGGTCATTGGGAAGGAATGAATAGGCTTGGTCGTGTATTGATCAGATAATCTGGGTTTCCTAGGAATAATATTTAATTAAAAGACTCGTTTAGGACTGTACAGTCTGGATCAAGGTTTTTTTAAGGAGAGGGGGGGGCTTGGTTGTTGTCATGAATGCGGAAGGTGTACCGGACTGGTCTGGGAGGCTGGGGGGGACTTACTTGATGGACATCAGGTTGACTGACATGAATAATGAGATGAAGAGAGACCTTCTTAACATCTAACGGTGACCTCCTCTTATAGGGGATCTGCTACTGGTTACTGTATAAGTCGCGGACTATTCGTCAATTTGGGTTCATTCGGTGTAACCTTGATTGGAGCTCGGCGTGTTATTTATACCGGGAGTCTTTTATTTGAAATATATTTCATCGGTTCTTGTATATAATTCCAAAATTAAAGTATTTAAGCAAACTGTCTTACAAGAAAAATGTTGAAATGACGTGTTAGTATTCTCGGCATTTTCTGTCTGTCAGAGGTTGACCAGAGAGATACGTCTGTGGGCCTTCTTTTGGTGTACTACAGTGTAATATAAAATAGTAATTAATATATTTTGGAATATAAGTTGACTTCTCCAAATTCATTAGAACGAGTTTGTTTGTTAGGTAGTTATTTAGCTAATTCGGTAGAGAGAGAGGGATACACATCTGTAGGTCGGAGGAAGGAAGGAAGGAAGGAGGTATGATATATAAGTCTTGGATTTCGTGTCGGAAGGACGAGTAATGGATGCTCCATCTGCGTGTACTCTCCATACTCAACTCATGCTTAGGTTGTAGTTGTGGCTTTGACTGGAGGCTAACTGAGGCTCTATCTGCAGGTCTATCGGATGGAATCCATACTCATCGAACATCGTCTCTCTAGCTCGCTCTCTGAGCAAGTTACTTGACTGACTTGTTTGCCTTGTGGATGCATAAATTAACGGGAATGAAGGGTGCACGGGTCTGCCGAGGAGGGTAGCATTATTTATTGTGGTGATCTTGTTTCATGATGAGTCCACTGCTCAGACCCACAGGTCGATCTTCAGCTGTAATAATTAATTCCGATCAACCTCCACAATCTCACCACACAGTATACGTACATAGAACTTATGCATATTTTAAGAGAAGTGATTAATTGTACAAAATTATTGAGACAGAAAGAAGCTGAGGCAGATGTCATTTTTTATGTGGAGGCCCAGAGGTCCAGGGGAATTTTTTAAACAAAAACTGTAATTCCGCATTTTTTTGTAATTATTTCAAAATCTGTCCGAACTATTTTATCCGTTTTCTGAGGCATTTAAAGAAGAATTAAGTTTTAACTTGCTCTTATTCGTTGTATTTTGGAATATTCGTCTATTTTATATAGTGCAGTCTGTAAGTTTTTTTATTGGTCCCATTGAAAGAAAATACAAAAACATACGGTATATACCCTACATTGAATACTTTCGCTATTCTAACTAATACCAAACGCAGATCCCAGTTCTATTGGGATATTTGCTCCTGTTTTGCTAAACCTCGTAGTACACCAGCTATACGTAGGTGTCTATCCGCTTCACTGGGCCTTTATACTTCTCTGTAGTCTTCAGCTTGGAATGTGGAACGCCGCAAAAGCCCCTCGCATTCATTCGGAAAGCGGGGATCGAGGCGGAATGGAATAAGTAGCCAGGGGTCCTTCGTGTTTACGCAGAGAGGCGACAGGAGACTTGTTGTGTTGGATTATTTACACACTTGTTAACTTGGTCCATCCTTCCGCTGTGTTGGGGTGATATGCACTGGAAACTGGGGCGGAAGGCTCTCCACAATTTAAATAAATAATCCGATTCATAAAACTCGTTAACCTATCTTTAGGATGTAGCTGCACTGTTTCTTCGAAATTTTCGGCAAAGATCTAAGATATATATATATTTTTAACTCTCTATCATTATTCAATGAAAAGAACCAGTTTAGTGAATAATTACTAATGACTAAAGTTATAATTAGGTTCGTAATTTCAAATTTGTCAGTGGTTTTTGGACCACTTACAAACTTATTATATTCAAGTGAAACACATTAACATTTTTGTTTATAAGATGCATCTGTGTAATTTCAGTATTTATACGAAAATGCGACTTTCTATTCTGTCAATCAGACTCGTTTGTTTATCTGCGGTAACATAGCAACTGGCGTCAAACGTTTCAGTTTCTCTTACTGATGCCAAATTGATTGGTATTTTTTCTCTTTTACATAAAACGTTCTTCGTTAATTTAAGGAATATCTATAAAATAATTAATGACTTTATACATCTATTTAGATTTGACAAAATGAATCGAAGCAGGAATATTTGACATCAGTTGCTCTAGGTTCCCTCGGATAAACAAGCCATTCTAATTGTATAGTATCAAGCCAATCTTTATTAGACTGCCTTGACAGTATTTCAAAGATTCCCCCTCTATTGTGTTGGTAAAAAATAGTTGTAATACTCGACAATTAAATACAGCTGTATATTTCTATGTATTTCCAGATTGCTTATACTGATGCTGTCAGACGTGAATATGGATCAACGACCTTGAGCATCCCATAACTAGGTCACCTTTTACTAAACTGTTTTAAGTTAATAATCGATTACATTGTCCTTTGAGAGTTTTCGGAACATTTTTGGAAACACGAGTGGTGAGTCAGTTGCAATTTTATTGAAATAGTTTCAATTAAAGCTCAATTTTTGTGCATTTACATTTTGATACTTAGCCAGACAAATAAATGTACTGACGACTCTTATTATCGTAGAAATAGGAGTGGATAGAAACAAACGCAACAGCAAGCCCAAATTATGTTCAACTTCGTGTATATAGAGTAAGACCGGACAGCCAATCATAAGCTAGAGCGAAATCACGTGACTCATAAGGAAACAATTACAATAAGCCAGTTTTAATTGGATAATAGTGATAGGATTTTTGTTTTCATATTTGAAATATATAAATCTTTAGATTTTGAATGATATACATTTATTAGTTTATAGCTAAGATATTTGTAACGGAATCATGATAATATTCGTCCCCCTTTTGCATATAAATCGCGTTAGTCTATAAATAGCTTTGGAATTTCTTCGTACAGCGGTGATTGACGCTCGCACACTGAATTTCGATGAGTCATCATAGCCGTGTTACTTCTATCTAACTCTCATTTCTATGATGATCGACACTCGCACACTGAATTTCGATGAGTCATCACAGTCGTGTCACTTCTATCTAACTCTCATTTCTATGATGATCGACGATCGCACACTGAATTTCGATGAGTCATCACAGTCGTGTCACTTCTATCTAACTCTCATTTCTATGATGATCGACGCTCGCACACTGAATTTCGATGAGTCATCA
>JAYRBW010147577.1:0-14586 GCA_036023295.1 Invenusta paracnida | reverse complement strand
ACTGCAATAAAACCTCTAAAAATGCCTAAATTATGTTATACTACCAAGTCCTAATAAGCATTTTACCGCTCCCGCTCACCATGCGTCGACTCGCCACAGATGGTCACGATTCCTGCCTACGCCCCTGCTAGAGCACCTATTCTCTTTGCCAATTAAAAACTAAAAGAAAATGAATAAATTTTTCCTCCGACAGTTGGAAAATTACTTCTTTATCGTCAAAGCGGATGAAGACACCACCTACCCTTACTTCTCAACGCCCACAGCTATGACGGCCTAAATATTTATGATGGAGTACTAGCTTCAAAATCCACTTCCAAACAATGTTGACCGTTTGACAGAATTCTTCGGGACAAATCAAACGTTCTACTTCTGCGCAAGGCGTTCTTTAAATGTCGGCAATCTAATAATGAAAGCATAACCGAATTCTCCTGCCGGTTACATCGTTTATCAGTGGAATGTAACTTCGGAGCATCTACAAATGGGACATCTTAGTCATAAGAGTTCATAACGACAGATTAGGAGAGCGTCTGCTTTCGAAGGATGACGCCCAACTTAAATTTCACCTAGCGGTTATAAGGAAGGCCGAAGCCTACGAACGCACGAGAATGGAAAGGCGAAGTGTCAACACCACAGGCCTTGATGACGCCGGAATACAATCTTCTGGGAAGACCACATAACGTCAACAGCTTACGAATACAAAAACAACCCGACAGCTATGAAGTTTAGCAAACATGGGATCCGACTCCATGTGCAAAGTGCAAAATTCAAAATGCAATGGATATGGTAAGATCGGACACTTTGTGAGTGTATGTCGCTCATCGAATACTGTAAAGCATAAAGTTATATTATAGGGTATTATTACTCTATGCTGTAAAGACTGCAAAAAATCTATTAAAAAAAACTAAATAAATTATCCCATGTAAATGACATTGATATTACTGACAATTCATATTATATTTTTGCCTCAAATTTAGAAAATGTTAACTCTGTAACTATAGAGATGTTCTTTTAAATTGATAAAATGTGAAAATGGTGGCTGATACAGGAGTCAAGATTATTATTGTGCCAAAATACCTCTTTAAAAACTTGAAACTACTAATGTAAAAGTGAATGCTTGGGGTAATTTTTAAATAAAAGTAGTTGAAAAATATATCTGATACTTTTTATCTTGTAAATTTACCCACTGCAACATTTTCAATTTTTATTTACAACCTTTACAAACAGCTAGGAATAATTTCTGAATTATTTACATTGCACAGATTTTATACATTATCCTAAAAGCCAATAGGTACATAATTTAGTAAGTAGTGTGTTATAAATTGATAAGATCCATTCTGTAAATTAAAAAAGAGAAGTTTCCATTTATACAGCTTCCTATTTCTACTTCTTGCGTTGTACTTTTTTCACATTCATATTTCACAAATGCATTATACGTACGTATAATTACATTTACTCTCAGTTCTATTTACTTCTTATCATATCGTTATTTAGTTACCTATACTTTAGGTTTATTAGGTACTATACTGCAACCTTACCCGTGGAACATTCTTTTTTACCATTTGAAACCATTTACTTTGTACAAATTACCATTTTGGTAATTTTACTTTTCTGTACATACTTGTGATTCCCATTCTCATTATTCAATTAAAAGCTTTATTATTATATATTCTATCAATGCTTTTTAATCTATATATATCGATAATATATATTAATACATATTGAATGGATATTATAAACAATTTTTTGTTAATATTTCTGTTATGTTATATATGCATAATTGTGTAATTGGTTATAATGCAGTTTAATATATTTAAATAAAATACATTTTTAATTATTTCAGCTTTATTAATTTTTGATTTAAAAAATATTATTTAATGTCATTTACTACTAGCAGTAGTATATAAAATGTATACTATTTTTATAGAAACCGAACGTTAATGGTCGTTATACACTATTAGTCGGTTTCAAGTCGACTATTAATAGTACCTAGGATGGCACCCGACCGTCTAAGCTTGACTAACTTCCGACTGGTAAATCGAATATTTTTCCTAATTGTATATAAATGTAAATCAGATTGTAAATTTGTTTATTCCTAAAATGTAAACATTAACATTATAAAATATATAAAAATGAAATAAACGATTTTATTACATTAATAAAAACATTAAATGTATAATATAAGTTAAGAATAAATTGTAAAGAAAACAGTGTTAGCAACTTCTAGAATATTTTCAAGCCATTTGGTTATACATTTTTATTACATTGGAATTTTATCAGTCCTGTCGTCAAGCATGCATGAAATAAGAGTGTCACGTCTCTATATTTTGGTTCTTCCTGTATATATTTTAGATTTTTAGCGTATAAGCACTAATGGTAATTAATTTAACTAATAAATAATTTTTAAATATATATATAGCGTATTTTGGAGCAATAATCTCTGCTAACCATAGATATTTGTTTTACTCTATATGTAGTATGTATATAAAAAGAAATATCATAAATCAAATTCTCGTAATAATCAATTACAAAAAAATATAACAATATACAAATTATAATTATAATCATACGTAATAATGTATAAATAACAAAACAAATATCTTCTTAACCAATTCGGTTAGCATATTATTATTTCTAGTAAATACTATTTTGTCCTATTTACAAAATCACAATAAGAGCTCAAATCACCACTTAACAGTAATTATCTAGGATGTGGTTTTCTACGCTAGATGGGTAAACGTCTCTCCAGGAACAATTTTGGGGCATGAAAAATAAAATGCAATCTACTCTCTACAACATATTACAGTGGACAACGTAAATGCAAAATATATATACTATACAATGAGTTTTTCTAGTCAAAATAAGTCAAATGATGGTAGTGCCGCGGTATACAATTCATGGAACCATACATTCCCCAACATTTTTAATTTAGCGTTGTGTATTACTATTTTAGTAACTTTAGATCAACTAATTAAATAGCTGATATATTTTGCATGAAAACAACATAAAAAGTAGTTATGTATTATTTCATATTAATTTTATCTTGTTAGTTTTATACTATGTATACATACACAAATCTCTTTGGATATAGTTATAAATTTCTAACTTTGAAATTTGAATGTAATTATATTTTTGTTAGAAATGATGCGGGATAAATTGACAGAATGTTTTTAATAGGTTAAAATATAAAAATAATGTAATTAAAATATGACCAAATTTATATTCATTCAGCAAATTACTAACAGTTGAATAAAAACAATTAAATAATTAGTAATACTCCTTGTTAGAGTAAACAAAATATCGATGTGAAAATATGAAAATTATCTGTAGTCTAGAAAACTTGTTATGTTCATTATCTGTTTACTATAATGTTAACATCCGTTTATTTCTGGAAACATTTACGAACATATATTTAAATAATTGTTAATTTATATACACTGTATGTATCATCAATACGCCCTTCTTAAATGAAGTTTTTTAAATGATATTAAGTACTTAGAGTAAAACTCGTTAGCTACAGATGAAGACTTATTATTGTAATATGTAATATTATGTAATTTGAAATAACGCTATACAAAACGTCTAACTTCTACCTCTATATATATAAATGGAATATTGGATATCTGTTTTCTTCCAGACTTTACCTAGACATTCAATAAAAGAACGGAATAATATACGGTATATATACTCTATATAAGCTGAGTAGCTTCCATCTTCTCAAATTTCTTTTCATCCGACTTCCTTTGGCCGCTGACGCCTTTATTTATTGACTACTGCAATTGCAATCAACCGCATTCCACTCATATATGTACATATGTGGGAACAATAGTACTCATGGTGATTCTTAGAGCTCCTTTTCAGACCAACCTTTGGCTCCTAACGAAGTTTACGCTAAGAGAGCACCTATACAGTTCTGAAACATCCCTTCTTCACAGCCTCTGACTATATAACGTTATCGTAATGTCTAAATTTTATTTCAACAATATACGGGAAAATCATGAGAGAGAAGGTAAAGTAGTAGTGAGTGTGGGGGGTTCTTCCACCTATGGATATTGTATGAATATACCTTAAATACAACAGAGAGCTCAATCCTTTTCTTCCCGTTTTAATTATTATTAGACACGTACACCACCTTCAAGTATTAATATTACGCTCTACACTATCCTACAATTTTGCTTCCTTACACATAGCAGAATGGCGTTGCACTATCTATTTTTTCCATATCTTTATTGCTTGCTGACAGCTTTACTTTATAGATTTTTTCATCTGTAGGTAGTATAGGCAGTAGGTATATAAAATAGCTAATCTGTTTTACTATATAGTCATATTTTTCATATGGTGGATAACAAGGAGTTCTTCAATAATAAATCTACAAATTTTCCTTCGGTAAGTAAATGTAAACGTTTTTTATTCTGTTTTTATATTATATAATTAATTTATAATAGATAGGTATATATATATATTATGCATGTGTAAAATTAGCTATATATACAGAGTATAAGAAATATTTCAAAAGCTACTTTTATTGAGAATTATAAATATCTAAATAGTAGTCGTTGATTAAACTGATTTATCAAAAATGATGTTCGTTTATTCATAACAATAATACAATCTGTAACTTCGTAAAGCTTTACTAAAGCTACGATTTTTATAACTAGGAAATCGGTAAAATTTCGAAAACGTTTACAACAAAATGACTTAAAATAATGAAATATTAAAAAATTGTAAGCGTTGACTGTTTCGAATTTTATGCATATATATATACCATGTGTATAATGCATAGGTATCAGTAACTGAACTGTGCTTATATATTAGCATAGAGTACTGATAAATGTTACTGTAAGCTTATTTTAATGAATGTAGATTACATTTATATATATATATATTATATACATTGACATTGACATTTTCGATTATCTTTTTTAATAGTCAATTATTGAAATAAAATGCACAAATATTAGAGTAATAACGTACGTCACTCATATTTAAATGCATTATCATTTTTAATGAGTTAATTATTGCAATATATATTATTTATATTTTGATATAATGTGAATATTTTATAAACTTCATACACATAGATATAGGCAGTTTTGTGTCAGGTTTACATAATTTCCGCATTTGATTAGTTTTTAAATTCATACTTTATTATATTAAATCAAACAAATTATATATTTAAAATTCGAATATTTATTGTCCATTTACGATATTGCAAAATTGATATTATTATTAATACTTGATACAACATTGCACCATTTTAATAATAAAATGAAACAGTTACAAAAACAAAAAGACATTAATTGCTACCATGTATCAAACTTTACAATCCATTGTTTCAGTACTACTAATACAAAAGTAGTAATTTATAATTATAAAAAAGTTAATAATTTACATTTTATGATTGATAAGGTAACCAATAACATGTCAACGGCGTCACCACCGCCAAGAGAAACCGGTCGTTTTCCCTGCTTATACCGTGGGCACACAATGGACGCTATCAACAGCTCTCCCCAAAATCGATCAAGACCGGCACATATTGTTCCCTTCTCCTTCACAACACCGCCGGTAAAAAGTAGCAACCCTGTGCGAACAAACACCCCAGGTTACCCCGATACTCGCCCGGACAGCCGCCAGCGGTGGTGTGTCCCTAGCGTCTACGCTACCTTCCCACCACCCTTAGCAATAGTAACGCCTGACAGGAAGTCTAGAGAAGAGTCTCCGATATTTACTCGTGTGCCTCGGGTTAATCCTCTCCGCCCAGCCCACCCGGACCGCCGAACTGTTCACCTGGAAACCGAGGAGGCCACCTATCACAACGATCTCCGCCGGACGACGATGCTCCAGCGTGAACACCTCCGTTTCTACTCATCGTGGTCGAGTTTCTACTATGGACAAGGCTTCGATCGCGAGTTTTACAAGTGCCTATACTGGTTTAAATTTGGGGTTGAGAGCCAATATGATACCAACATTTCTTAATAGCACTGAACTTAAAAAGTTAGAGCCTTGTGTCAGTCTATACCTTGCAACCAATTAGAACTGTACTAAGTAACGGAACGTATACCTACCTATGCTATGCGTACTTGTCCACACTAAAAAGCATTCAATGCAACTTTTGTATGGATACCATTGTAGGCAACATTGTGTGAATATTAATACGTCGCAATTTAGAACTAGATAAAATTTAAATATAATTGAATAAATATATATAGGTACTGTTAGTGACAAATGCTTTAATGAAGTATAAATGTTTGTATAAAGTTTAAAGTAAAACGTCTCAACGAAAGTAGAGCTTCTATGTTTTTAAATAAAACTTTGCTATCCGTAAATTATACTAGCTCAGCAAGTATACCTATAATATGTCAAATTTTTAGTTAAAATTAGCATATAGCCAAATATAACCGTCAGTATTCCAAATAATATTTAAAACAAATTTGAAATGCAAATGATTTTAAAGTGTTAACTTGTTTTGCGCTTAATATTGAATTAATCTGAATTAAGTTCACTGTTGATATACCTATACTATCAGTTACTATATCATACATACTAACATTCATTAAATAACCGAAATCTAATAAGCTACCGGATTTAAATGGAAAATTGAAAAGGTCTATATGAAGAAACCTTGATTATAATATTAGTAGACATATATATTCCATATTTAGTTTATAAAGTTTTACGTTTTTGTTTACGTTTCATTTATTCAATTCAATATAAAATTCTCCAAGATTATAATCAATAATTATTGATCAAACTGTAGCTATTATATTTAATAAAAAGGTGTGTTATAACATAAATCTGCATATATATACCATGTATACTGTGCATATAAACACATACTAAAAACATGACCAATCATTTCTAACACAAGGTGAGACAAACTAGGACTTGTTTCAGTCTTAATAAATAATAATAAATAATATTGATATATTTGATATAGCGCCCCTATATTGATATCAATGTCAGCAGCACTTTTAATCATATCAGATGAGCACATAGGCTCAAAACCGGCACCCTAATTGTGATTACCGTACATGTATTTTTAGCCACTCGACTTCTGCCACCATGCTAGAAGTGAAATCATTTAATGGCTTTAAAGTAGCATTTGATTTCAACTAATATATTTTAATTGAATTGTTTATTTTTAGGCATAATTTTTTTCCGCCTCATAGAATATTTGTCAATAATTATCTACACATATATTATTTTGTGCATATTCAACAGATATATAGAGTTGTCATGATGATTTATGATTTATTAATTTAATATTTTTCCATTAAAATGTTCTTATACAGACGCTATTTGAGAGAGGGATTAAAGGAACAAATGTCTGACAGACAAGCCAACAAGAGGCAAATAAATTACGAGAAGACTCAAAGTAAATGAAAAAATCTGATGAGATTTTAAACATTATTTATATAGACATATATATTTATCTTTTAATTTGGATTGCCACAATATTATTTTTTAATAATTAGCTTATAGAGAGTTAGAGAGTGGTTCAATTGTATAAAATTTCTTATCGCAGTCTGACTTAGACAATAAAAATATACAGAAAATATGTAAAAATTTGAAATAATATTATTTAATTATACATATAATATTTATTACAGTATATTTTTATGAACAGTTTTTTGCCACAATGATTGCATTATTATTTAAATACATATCTAATAATTAATAGTACAGTAACCTTTTATCTAAATTAGGAATATTCATTTATAATATTAATTACATATTATTCTTCCATTATGACGAAGTCGATATCACACAAATATTTCATTTTTAAATTTACTACATTTTGCTATAAATCTGTGTGACTTTGGCCATTTTGAGATACAAAATGTCTATTTTTTACTTAGTTTATTTTTACTTATGGTGTTTTGACCGCCATTTAAGTATTGCATCATCGGATTGTGCCAATTTCAGATGCAATAACAATACTTGAAAGGGATCGCACAGACGTAGAGTTCGATGTGTCGTCAGCAAGAAAAAAGCTAGAATACTTATCCCAGTTTCGCGATGCAAATAAAAAGGTAAAGAAAGCAATATTACCTCATTTTCCATATAATACTTCTACTAAATACAATATACCTAAAACATTTAAAAAATATGATTTAAAAAGCTAGAATACTTATCCCAGTTTCGCGATGCCAATAAAAAGGTAAGGCAATATTACCTCATTTTCCATATAATGCTTCTACTATAACACTATAAACCTAAAACATAAAAAATGCGATTTTCAATTATGATACTATGTAATATACATATGTAGATATACATAAACAATTACGTAGTCCACGATTATAATATAATTAAGTAAATAGTAACAGATCTTAATGCATTTCCAAAACTTTGCATAAAACTAAATGTCAAAATGCAGTAAAAATAATGACAATATTAATTTTTAAATGTTGTGAAATTTAATATAATTACGAAGGAAGACATAAATTGACCATCTATCAGACAAATTATCAGCTAATTAATAAAGGTCTTTTGTGAGATATAAAACTCTCTTGTTCGTAGGTCTCCTCGGCTTTTCAAGATAGTAGTTTTACCTATAGGTGAGAGAGTAGTTAATGCTGGAGAACTCATATTACTCTCTATATTACTCTTCATATTACTCTACATATTATTACTCTCCATATTATTCTTCATATTACTCTTCATATTACGAGGGAATTTAAAATTTTACGAACGCCAAACTTAATTTTTTGGTACGCGGCAAGATTTTAAATTAAATTGTATTCAATGGTAAAAATAAATAAAGGAACAGCTTTAATTAATACTTTTCAATTAATCAATGGCAAACATAGTCACGCGACAATTATACATAATTTACATATAAGCTACTTCTCATTAATTTTACTTGTATAGAAATAATATAACCGTATTTTAGAAAATTTGTCTATTTAAACAAAACTTTTCGTGTGAAAGTCAAATTAAAAAATACACGCTCGAATATTTTATAAATTACGCGGGATTATGTACTAGTATATATTTGATTGTATTTAATTGTATTTAAGTGGGGAAATAACGGTAGCAACCTTAATTAATCAGTGGCAAGCGCAACAATTATCCATGATTTTAGATTACACTAATTATCTTTCATTTCAGTATTATATCAATAATATGAGTTATAACCGAATTCCGGGAAAATTGATCTATTTATATAAAACTTTTCGCGTGAAATTCTATTACTTTCGTGTGAAGCATACCCTTTCGCACTCGTTGATGACAACCTGGCATCATAAAAAGTAACACATTACCATAATAGATATCAGACAATTCGCTTAAATCCATGAATAATCTCCTTCGTCTCCAAATAAGCGTTTATTGAATGGCATCAGTTGATGAATACTGGTAATTTTTATAGTGTTGACAGATGCCAGTCTGGTGACGATTGGCGTGGCGTTGTAGCGTTTACAGATGCCAGTCCGGTGACGATGGGCGTGGCGTTGTGGTGTTAACAGATACCAGTCCGGCGACGATTGGCGTGGCATTGAGGTGTTAACAGATGCCAGTCCGGTGACAATGGGCGCTGTCCTGGTGATTCTGGTGGCGTTGGTATATATTACCTGCTTGTCAGCTCTCATAATATATTGTTATACATTCATGATGCGTAAATCGTATTCAAATTGGTACTATCCATTTGGTGAAACTTTCTTTATTCTGTTATGAGCAGCATACCACCATACTAAGTCCAATATGGGGGATGGGTCGATTTTGTTACCATCCAGATAAAAATATGGCCTTAGTCATCCAATTTATAATTTTTTGCTTGAAAAAAACCTTAAAAGCAGGCGAATCTTGCTACGACAGTGTTTGGAAAATTCATCAATGTCTATTTAAAAAAATCGTCAAACTAGGAGGCGGTAATGGTTCAGGTTTTGGCGGTAGATTTGGGGATGTTTTGGCTGTTTCTTCCTCCAATTTCCGTTATATAATTGCTTGGTTGAAAATGTATGCATACAATTTATGAGCTACATTTGGCGCTAATTCTACTGCACCAGAAAAATTCTCTTACATTGATACATTATAATTTTTGTGTTTCTCATACTCGTCTTCACTAAACGCAACCATTTGTCGGAAAGATTTATCATTTAAAATTGGTTTAGTTTTTATTCCAACATGACCAGGTATGAGCTGATTACGCACAGGATAGACGTATAATTGGAGTTCCTTTTCTGGTAGAATATTACTTCGTACTTGTGAATAGTCGGATGTTAGTTGGTGGAGATCGATAAATAGATAGGAGTAATAGTGTTGTACGCATCAATCTTCTTGAAAATAGATGTTAAAAATACAAAATTCCCAGAGAACATTTTACGCCCGAAATGACTCACTTGGCTGACATCGCTTGGGTTTTGTTTAAATAGACAAATGTTTAAGGTTATAAAATACGGTTATATTATTGCTATACTACTTAAATATAACACAAGTAGTATATAATTATATCAATTCTGTATAATTGTCGTGTGACTATGGTTTGCCTATGATTTTTGAAAAGTATTAATAAGTCTGTTTCCATAATGTATGCCATGAATATAATTTAATTGAAATACTAGTATATAATCCCCATTTAGTGAAAATTTTCCTGCGTATTTAAAAAATTAAGTTTGAATATACACAATTTGAAATTCTCTGTAATTTGAGTGACAAGAAAACGGGTCGGCTTCTGAAATTCTCGCGGATTTTTAAATTTGAATTAAGGGCCACATACGCCCACGCACTTGAGTGTTGGCGCAATCTAATTTGTTTAGGAGGGTGGAGTATGGGGGTGGGTGTGATACAGGAAAACATCAGTCCTACTATATACTTTGTTGAATCAATAATAGCATATTGAAAAATAAAATAACTTGTGGTTTTAAAAATCTGCAGTAAATGCTATAGCCAATTCCTTTAATTCAACAAAATCTAGGTTATATATCTAACATATTAACGCTTACAACATACGCTCTTTTCATAAATTATATCCTCATCAAAGTTATTCACTTGCAGTGTTTATTGTAAGAGATATTAATTTAATTCTTTTTTGGCCACTTACATATGACTTAGGGTAATAAAAACTTTCAAAAATCTGAGGTAGATGCTAAAGTGTTCTCTTAATTCAGGAAAATGCAAGTATATATCAAAAATGAACGCTTGGCAACATACACTTTACAGAGATGTAGCATCGTCAAAGAACATTTTTCCATTTAAAAATAGATAAAGCATTCATTTTTATTACATAGTTTAATCCAAATGGAGTTGTTATTGTCATTGTTCCAACTTATGTATATTTGTGTTTTTTAGTATTATTGTATGTTTTGTGCGCGACGATGTGGTAGTTAAAATGTGTGGGCTTCTGAATTATGTTTGAGCATTTATAAAGAAGTTTTGAATTTGAATGAAATATGAAAATTGGTTGCTAGAAGTTTTCTGAAGTAATATATCTGATGAAGTGTAAGAAGAAGGTTGAACTAATATCCTAGAATGTTGACGTGAGATTTTTTATTAGTAAAGAGTTCATAATTAATGGAATCAGAGGTAATGAATGATTATTTCGTCTTGAAAAATTGAAACAATGCGCTGGTAAAATTCCTAGTTAAAGAATGAACAGGCATAAAATAATAGTAGAGTTTTCTTGTAAATTTCTTATAATTTAATGTCTAACTATATTATTTTGATATGTTCCAGAATTTGTATATTTATTGTGTTTTGATACTCGAGCATAATTACATCATTAATTATATATTAATTGGGTTGAGCCAGAGAACGGAATCCAAACGCTTGATTTGATAAAAGTTAACTGATATCATTTTTTTTTCATTATTACTACTGTAAAATGGTAAATAAAGGTTTACTATTTACTTTAAGGTTTAATCCATTCATATTTAAAAAATTTTCCAATGTCTCCCGATATTTTAGATGATGGATGAAGCTAAGCAAAGAACAAAGAACAATCGTGTACAGGAACAGCAAATAGAACTGGAATCCCTTCAGTACGATCCTATTAACTGGAGCCGAACTCTAAAATAATTAATCATTTGAATACTGTTTGTTCTTTTACTTCACTGCGACTTTTCTGTTTTGACACACAGCCTTATTTTAATGCCTTACACATGATTCTTGATGTAGTTATACACTCATATATATAAGCATATATAATTTATACTCATACACAATTTTATTATATTATATATTTTTATTTGCCGCCAATAATTAAAAAACTATATATAAACATGTACAAAACATAATTAAGGGTATATATTAATGAGAATATATTTATAATTATTTAAATTTATTATTAACTAAGAAAATTATTTCAAACTTTATGGACAGATTGATAAATAGCTACGGCTTTACAGGCTTAAAAATGTTACATAAAATGTGTTGTACATACATATATATATAAAAATTATGCACAATATTATTGTAATATTATATATTTATTCGAATAAGAATGTATTTTATAAATGGATCACCATGTTTTCCTCTAATTCTATGCTTAAAATTGAATAATACCTTGTGACTGTTTTGATTATTATGTTTTATTTACAAGTGTACCCCATTATATATCTAATCCAAAAAATTAGCTTAATATATTTGTTATTGTTTGAATGAGTCCTCGATACGTAATTAGCGCATGACTTGCACGAGAGGGTGTCCTCGTTAGGTTTTTATCTTCAATTTCACTAACTAATTAAAACTGTGATTAATAAAAACTAATGATATTATAAGGGTGACTCAATTTTGCCAGCCAATAAAATTAGAATTACCACGAAGTTTTCAGAGTGAACAGTAGCTTCGTTTCGAAATACGTTTACAAATATTTGAAATGCCTAATTCAATTGTGTAATCGATGATTGAAATTAATAAAAATAAAAGTATAATTAATAAATTAGGTACAATAGGGACATTTATTATATATTTTTTAACATAAAACAGTAAATTGCAAGTAATTTTGTTAAGAACACATTTATTTAATATTAATTATTTCACACAATGTTTAGAGCCGATTAAAAAAAGTAGAATGAAAAATATAAAGCCAAATAAGTGTACAAATATTTAAATACACATATATATGTACATATATGTATATCATAATATATTTCAATAAATGAAAGTCCTTAAAAAAATAATAGTAAATTACCCAAATTGAATCGAATATTTAAAAAAATATTGATAAACGAGGTCTAACTATATGTATATATATTATTTGTTTAAGATAAATTTGTATTATATTAAATTTTATTTTTATTCAAATTTTTGTATCTTTAGTTCTAATGTGTCTCGTGTATTAGAAATGAAATATTCTATAAATACCATGAAAATGAATATTATTATAAATAAATGTATTAATTTCTGTATCTTGTTCTTATGTGTCTTATATATTATATTATTAGCCAAAAATGGTAAAAAGTGTGTTAGCTCATATCATAAAATAATTGAAATAAGCGTAAAATGTGTCAGATCTTTGAAAATATATTTAACTTGAGCTAACTATGTTTTTTAATACTGTCAAGCTTTTTAGAAGGTGATTTAGAACTGTATTTAATTAAACGTGTTATCTAATAAATTTAAGGTATCAATTTACGTATGTTATATTAATTAACAAATATCTGTCTTGAGCTGTTTAGAAAAACTATAGTACAATTCGTAGAGATACCTATACTCAGAAGGTAATATAAAATTTAATCTGTTGTTTATTATAGGCATCTATCCATTTACCTACTTATCTGTAACATTTAATTTTTATAATATAAAGGTATTTTATCGTCATGGTAAAACTAATTTGGTTTTAATAATTATTAAAAACATAGTTAGCTCAAGTCAAATATATTTTAAAAGAGCTAATACATTTTATGCTTATTTCAATTTTTTATGATATGAGCAAACACACTTTTTGGCTAATAATAATACCATAGTTTTTGTTGTATACCTATTATATCTTGATACTATATATGCTATTTTATGTTATGTTTTTTAAAGCGAAATAAAGATATTGTTATTTTATAAGTTTTTTATACCTATTGTTATATTCTATGATTTTAGCGCTAGTACTGCAGTAGCTCCATAGAATTAAATAAACAACTCTAGAACGGACATTTTTTTAAAAACGTGGTACCACCGAGAACTCTTACTCAGGGCATAAAGGTCTCTTTTTAACATTTGATAGATAACAAAGGCCTCCTTAAACTCGCGATAGCTCGGTTATTTGGGCAGCTATTGAAAAACGGCTTTCACTGCTAATCTGCAGAAAATTTTACGGGTAAAGTCTCGACAGTGTCCAAATAAGATATGCTTTGATTAAGTAGTATTTTTGATTTGAAAATTCTTCTTATATATCCCCAATACCTATACGCGCTGTTTTGAAGCAATCGATACTCCTACATTGAGTTTCCAATAAGAATGCGGCGTTGTACGACACAACAGTTTATGCTATAATTGAAATCGTTAGGTGCCGTGTGTCTACATTACGGAGATGGGCAATTTCCTCTCCAGTTGTTATTGATCCATTTCTATGAGTAGCGCGCTAGTATTGTATAATTTCTTTCATTTCACAAGTTAGTTGTCAGCCAATCACTGAAAGCTATTTTTAGACAATCA